>CM061043.1:37012864-37121867 GCA_030762985.1 Adelphocoris suturalis | reverse complement strand
TAAAGGCACACGACACCAACCTAACCTTCCCGCAAATGTAACCCTACTGCTCACCTCAAAATTACTCGAATACTGCTGAAGTAAATATAATAGTTTTTATTTTCAAATGCCTCATTACCAACTAATTATGTTGATGTAGAGGGTAGGTTTTTGAACACCCCTCAAACTTGGTTATTTTACGTTTCAAGTCGCGTAGAAACCGAATGTGCCATCTGAAGTCCGCCTCCGCTGTCCAGCTTTACTTGCCTTCAACTCGATCGAAAAGTTCCGTTCTTTTGCGCTCAGGCTCTATTTGGTCGATTAGAGCCTTGTTTCTACTATTATTTCACATATTTTAAATGAGAAAACTGAGTTTTAAGACACTACTTCTTTGCAGTATTGTTCTTAGTTTAGGTACCTGAACTCTCAGCTATTTTCTCGTGAACATTGCGTGAAGTGCTGCTTCCACTGATGATTTTGTCAGGTAAAATCCTGTTTCATTGTCATAGAGATAAATACTTTTTCATACTTGTTGATAATTTGCCCAACGGAAAACCCAAAAACATGAAGTTCGTAACGACTAATGACCTTTAAGTGCAAGTAAACCGCGGTGTTCCACACTTGAGGCTTACTATCCATCCCCTGTTTACGAATTGAAAACTAAAAATGATAAATTAGCCCGTATTTGTATTGAAACTAACATGAAATTCGAATTCAGGATTGAAAATCGGCGTTTCATATCGAAATGAAGAAATTGATTAGTCAACCAGTAGACAAAAAGACAGCTGGGGGGAAAATATCGCGTTACCCAACCACCGTTAACGTGACATCAAAATTAAGGCAACCGTTCTCCCGTTTCCATTTGGGTTAGCATCTTCGTTTGCTCCCTCAAGACTACGGTAACGGGTGACGTCAAGTTGCAGTCGCCAAAAACTCTCTATTATGTAGTATGATGCAGTAGACAGTTGAAGTTCGATTGTTTAGGAGTTAGAATATACCTAAGAACGCTGTGAATTATCACACAAAGTTTTCATTAAAAAAATGCCTTGACATTTGGTGTTTTTGCGAAATTTCCTTACATTTCCCTGACTTTTTTCGACGCTAAGCATTCCCTGACAATTCCAGGTTTTCCCTTACTTTTAAAGTGGGGGCCACCCTGCCTAAATACTTAACGATACACTTTTTTAAGAGGGCTACAGTCACAGTTAAATCGATCAACACAACTGTGCATATAAATTAATTTATCATTTATTCCACAAGTATTGTTTATTTTACCTATCATAACATATTGAGTTCAAATATAGCATTTCCGAATTGAGTTAAATTTTTTTCATTTAGGTTTAGTCCTTTTCCATTTAGGGTTAGTTAAACCTTTTCGAGTTAGGTTTAGACCTTTTCCATTTAGATTTAAACCTTTTTCATAAAGATTTAAACCTTTTACACTTGGATTTAGACCTTTTCCATTTGGATTTAAACCTTTTCCATTAAGATTTAAAATCAAGAAATTATTGTGCCACAATTTGAAAATGAAATCATGCATGTGTTTTTTTATGCACAGAAATGTAATGTATATAATAAATAATGAGCTCTTTGCCAACAATTCTTGAGCACATTAAATTGGTCAAATTCCAAAAAAAATTTACTAAAAAAATCATTATAACGGCTAAAAATTGTTAAATTTATAATTTTTAGCAGAATTTAAGTTAAAAAAAATCGACGATTTACTAGGGCATTAAGAAAATTTCGCACAAAATTATCCTGAAAAGTAGGTAGGTACTTAAATTTCATCAATATTTGCTGAAAAATCTATAAACACTGCAAAACACCTAAATATTTTTAGAATTGCCAAATTGTATAGAGCAAGAGTTTTTTTAAACTTAAAATTGGTTTTAACAATTTATTTACACAGAAGTTGCTCAAATTCCAATACAATTTAACATAGGTATTACAATACTACGATAGATAATTCAAGAAAATTCTCCTCATACGATCATGCTGCATGACTGGAACTCTTTTTACTTCTAGCCTAATGAAATTTGATTAGGCAAGTACTTTCTTACTATGATGGGGTTAACTACTGACCTTTTGATGGAGTTTAAATCAGAATGGAAAAGGTTTAAATCTAAATGAAAAAGGTTTAAATCCAAATGGAAAAGGTCCAAATCCAAACGGAAAAGGTCTAAACCTAAGTGGAAAAGGTTTAAACCTAAATGAAAAAGGACTAAATCTGAATGGAAAAGGTTTAACTCAATTCGGAAATGCTATATATTCAAATTTCAAAGCGAAGAGAGGGGCGGATTTGCTCGGTTTGAGCGCGGAGCGCCAGCGTGTACCCGCAGGAACGTTCCGAGTCGGAGATGTTCGTGACCCGAGGCGTGGGTACTATGGATGAGAATGGAGACTGGGGCGCCGACGGAGTTCGAAAGAGGTGAGACGGGGTCCTCGGAGGAATGCCGGCGAAGAATTACACAACCTCGGAGGGGGGGGCCCCCTCCGCCGAGTCAACCCGGGGGCCCTTGGCCCGTTCCACGACTCTTTTGTGAACCGCTAGCCTCCGCGACGCGCAACCCCTCCGCCGCCACCTCCACGCTAGTCGCCGCTCTTCCACGAGCGAACGCTCCGCCTCGAAGCTCCCTCATCTCAACTCAGACCCTGGGAACCGCGAACCTGAGCTCCTGCACATGCTGTTTACAAACGCAACTAATACTTGCGTTGAAGTTGACAAGCCCAACAGTCCAATAACAAAATGCTCAAAATTATTCTATTTATTACCTATGCTGTTCGTTATTTTGACAAAGTCAGACAAGTTACAGCTACAAAAGTCACGTGTTTTAGACTTTGATCTCAATTCTGGTTGTTTATTGCCAATTGCCAACCCGATTCTTCGAGTTATGGGGAATACTTTTGTTAATCTTCACTTCCTGACAAGTTATAATAAATGGCGAAGGTCTACTATTGGCGAGCCAAATTACCTATATGTAGTAGGTAGTATTAACCCTGGAATGCCCCGTGGGGTTTGTCAAATCCCAATCGCGATTTAAAGTCAGTTTACCATGTTGAATCCCGCACGTCTGGTTCTTCTCTCCCCCTTCTTTATCACCCCTCACTTCTTCCCTAAAGGCTTCAGCCTTTTTCCAGTTTAGTACGTTCAAGACTTCTGTGTAGTGTAGTACTTTCTTGTGCCTGGGGTTTGACAAACCCCACCGGGGAGTTAACCGCTAGTGATTTTCTCTATAGCAAGTGTTATTTTTGTGGGCGTTCCCACAGTTTTGTTTTTGGCTCATCGTTAGAAATGGCTGAAAAACGCAAGTTTTCGGATCCTGAAGACATTAGATCCATTTTGGAACAGTTGGAGGAAGAAGATGTATATTTTGGCGGAGAAAATTCAAACACGGGAGATAATGTCGAGTTACAAGAAGTTGCCTCCGATGAAGAAGCGTCAAAAGTGACAGTTTTGGAGAAACTAGTTCGATGTTCCTTTTGTCAACATCATAGATCTTCAAAGCGTTGGGAATGTTGATCCTATTGCTTGGTGCCAATTTTATGTTACCTTTTCATTCTAGTTCTTGGATTTTGTAATTGGTATCAAACTAATCTCAGAAAATTGTTTTGTAGATTTTATTTATTAGCGAATTTTTGAAGAAAATTAAGCTATTGCTCTCGCCTCAAAATTTGTAGAATGTGAATTTTTGAAAAAAAATTATGCAGAAATCCGTTTCAGGCTATTCTGAATCATATTCTGAAGTTTAACGCATTTTTTTATGTATGTATGTATGTATGTATGTATGTATGTATATATGTATGTATGTATGTATGTATATATGTATGTGTCATTCCAGACGATAACTGTCCGTAGAATTGTGCTAGAAACTTCAAACAAATTTTAAAATGTTAAGGGCACAAAACGAAAGTTCAAGTTCGTTGGCCAGCTTGATCGGATTACATCTTCGGGTTGAAATTTTCAAAAATGTAGTCAAAAATTTCAAAATAGCCTGTTTTTTGCGATTTGTCGTGCGAAATAATTTTTTCAGCATACTAACATGTGGTATATTCGGAATCAGCGTAAAATTTCCTATAAGAATATGTATCAAGTTTTCAAAAATTTCAAAGTTGAAAAATCAGTCAAAAATCGAAATAGTGCCGTTCGCTGGTTGTAAAAATCGGTAATATTCTTCAAAAATTCGCTCATGGGGTCATGCTGCATGACTGGACTTTTTTTTTGTTTTTAAATGAAAATGTGCTAATTTTATTTTGAAATTTTGTTACAATGAGGTACCTTTCCGCTATTATTTTTTTCCTTCAGAGCGTGAGGTTTGCCTTACTATTACTTTTTTCTTCATGAGCTTAGGTACCTACTTCATGTTTCTTTACACTCTTGATAACAGAATAAAAATAAAATTTGATTCAAGTGTAACTTATTTTTGAATTTTCTAACATTTTTCAAAGTTGGGGTTTGACACACCCCACCGGGGAGTTAAGTGTTGGAAATTTAGACGGGACATTCCAGGGATAAACGGTTAAATAAATTTTAAGTGGTTGGAAAGTATCTCTGAATGCCACAACCAGAGAACTACGCAGAGCGGCTATCTGATACTGAAATAGTAAACCTTTGTGTTTGAACAGCGTCCAGATTTTCTGTGTGGATCATATTCTGGAATTTGGAAGAAGAAACACAGACTGCTTTCAATTTTTTAGCGAGTGCTTTCGGGAGATACGATGCCCCCTTTCTCAGGCTCTGTAATTTATTTCACCACAGTATGAGATACACTACAATATAACATGACTTCTGAAAAATGTTTTAATCACAAACAACCCCTCCAGTCACTTTATTCTCCAAACAATCAACATTAGTAGGTAAATTCTGTCCATCAATAAAAATCTTACAAAGCTAACATATTTAGAACTAACTTCCATCAAATTTACGTAATAACAAATAAAAATATAATAATAGGCCCTATAATCAAATAATAACGAAAAGAGGTAACAAACTTAAACAATCAACAAGATTTTTATTGATGGGCAGATTATTTACCTACCTACTAATGTTGATTGTTTGGAGAATAAAGTGACTGAAGGGGGAGGGGGGGGGGGGTTTGTTCGTGATTTAAAAAATTCTAATTTTTAATCTTCGATTTTTTTTTAAGCGTAATTTTAATCGAAAAAAATCATCAACGGTAAAACAGAACATCAAAAATTGTATGCACAACAAAACTGTGATGAAAAAGTACTTAATTTTCTTAGGTAGTTGCTGAAAAATCGATAAAAAATGAAAAATCTAAAAATCCAAAATCTTTTTGAATCGTTGGATACTATTTAGACCACTTTTTTGCTATAAAATTGGTAATTAACAATTTCTTTGCACTTAAACTGCCCAAATTCAAAACAACATTATTATAATAAGTACCATAATTTACGAAAATTTGCTCATACGATCATGATGCACGACGAACTTTTTTCGTGAAATTTCAATATCTTTCTTAAGTTTGTTTTGTTTTTCATTGAATCCAATTTAGTTGATAATTTAATTAAATAGGGCCGTAAAACTGTAATAAATAAATAAAATCCCAAGCTGTTTGATCACTCCGCCCATCAAGGAACAGGAGAATGGTAATTACAAAGTCTAGTTGCCCTTCCACACATTTCGAGAATATCCTTGAAGTAAGTGCAATTTCAGTTATGCTCGAACTTTCCCAACGGTGGCTCGATGCTCTTTTTGACCCAATTCAAACGAAGCGCTGTTGGAGAGCGTTTAAAAACGGTCCCGTTGTCTAGGAGGGAGACGATATGAAGGGGAGATCGGAAAAGCAGTCATCCTCCGGGGGTCCCCCAGGGAGAAAAACATTGTCCGCCAGACATTATCTGTCCACCGTTAGGATATCCCGTCCTCATCTTCCCAAGAAAATATGACGCTCGGCTCCAACAAAAGGGCATTCGAAAATACCGTGGAGGGAACATCAAAAGCATTTCGACATGGCAGACTTCCAGTTCAAGATCGAAGGGATGTAATTAACAAACGCTAGAGAGGTGGGAGAAGATTGTTTTCACTTTTGTGAAGTCATTAGGAAGTTTTGCAGTATTCCATCTAAGTCGTTCAGCTGAGTCGTTGTACAAAAAGAGGTTTTTCTAGCACAAGCAAGCCAGAAGCTAACCACTGAGTTGTACTGTACGAATAGGAAATCGTTGTACGATTGAATGAAACGATTCAAAAGTCACACTAACGTGACTACACTACTCCAAATCTTCATAATTAAGCCCGAGTCATTGATTACCTAACGTGTAACGAATTCTTTCAGAATGGAAGAAGCATTAAATTAGCAACAAATTTATCTGTGGTTTAATTTTTTCATTAAAAATATAAGTAGTAGAAGAAGGAAGGGAACTTGGAAGGGTAGGTAGTTAGTTGATAAGGCAATATCGAAATTCACCTTGGGTTAGGAGAATCTCATTCGGGAACTTCAACATGATCGTTGACTAAGATGTACATACCTATATTATAAACAAATACCTACCTACCTATACCCATTAGTTACATATGTACCTACGATATTTTACACTTTTTACCCTTGGCCAATTATTACGTTTCATTATTGAAGATGTGGATACCTGCTAATACACAACAAAGGGCAAAGACAGCCGTTTCTGTCTATTTTCTCTGTAATGCGGCACAATTCCTCCCCATTTCATCAAAATCGATCCATCAGTATCGGAGCTTCGTCTATAATAACCAATTTCAGGTTTGGCAGGTGCAATGGTTACCTATTTCAATAAAATTAGTAGGATGACATCCTGAGACTTGTACCCGAATACCCTCGAACGAAATCGGACTGATAGAAGATCGTGAAGTTTTAGAATCCATGATAACGTATCAGCATAATTTAAGTTAGGATGAATCCTACAAACCAACCACCTTTTTTGAAAATCACGAATATTACAATGCGCATGACATGCCACCTTGAAACAGTAACTAAAAAAATTAATTATAGCATTATAGGTTATCTTTATGGAAGGTTATATGCGTATTGGGAGCTGTATTCGGTTTTCCTTGAGCTCCGAATAGGATTTTTCTATTCGTACAACGAATGGACCACTAACCGTTAGCATTTTTCGCGCATGGGCAATGCTTCATTTCTATTCGAAGTTCCTTCCACTAGACTACGACTCAGCGTGGCGATAATCCCTATTTTCAAATGTCAAAGTACGATGATAAATGCCGAAAATCTTGCATACAAGTCACAAGACATTGAGACATTTAATGTCTTCACTTCCCAGTCTAATAGGGGTTGAAATCATGTTTACAAAAAACTGACTGAGAAGGATCACCTGTATGTAAACAATTATTCAGACAACCACCCGCATACCTCATATTGTTGGCCACGCACCGCGCAGTGGTTAACATAATACTGCTGGGCAAATTGAGAGTTTTCGACGTGTCTGTCTGTATGTCTTCAAATCATTGTAACAAGCTTAATTTTCACAGTTTTCGTCCGATTTGATGACATTTTTAGGGGATGCAGAGGTTAGGCTGTAGATGGTTCCCTATCAGTTTCATAGCTCACAAATCAAAAGTTTGTGCGCACGAACAAAACTTAAAATACATCAAGCATAATTGTCTCATGCCCTAGTTGACCGATCTCGCTGAAATTTGAAGGATAATAGGGGGAAAGATCGTATTAATTTCATTACGATCATATAATTATTACAGGATTTAAAAAAAAAGGCCTTCTGTCCTTAAATTGGTTTTTATTAATCTCCAACGTCCCCCCCCCCCCCCATAGGAACTGGGGCTTCTGCAGGGAGACGAAAATTAAATTCAAAATTTTAAAGTATCCAATTTCTTTTATTGTTTTCTTTTTGTGATAAAAAATCGAATTCAAAGTTATCATCAGTTTATGAAAATCAAATTTAAAATTGTTGACGATTATGTAGGTAACAATGTTTTTCCGTATGTTTCAAACTAGTTCGCTGGTGAACGGTAATTTAAATTAAAGTAGATTCCATTGTAGGAAATTTGACACCACTCGCACTCTCCAGCGATGAGTATATTAGTTCGTTTTCTATGATTTTTCAAAGTTTCGTACACTAGTGACGAAAGATCAACCCTCCTCCCACCGTAGAGGGACCTCCCTGCCCAGCGTGACGTCACCAGTGCACGAAAATTTGAAATTTTATAGAAAGAAAATTACTTATAACAGGAAACTTCAAACTCCTTAGGATGAAATCCTCTTCCTTTAAAAAATAGGGGGAAAACGGGTAACGCTCATTGCGCTGGGTAAAAATTAAGGCTCTCTCTCTCAAGCCTTGATCCAGTTTTTTGTGACAATAGAACAAGATAAGCACCGCTAATAACAAGCTGGACGGGTTATTTATTGAGACTTATCGTTTTGAGGGAAAAAACCGGTTTGAGAAACCGGTAGGAGTGCCGCTAACTGTCAAGTATAGCTCAGGATAGCACAAACCTGGCGGTCATATCTCTGATTAGGAGTTTAGTTGGCGAAGAACCTCTTACAAGGTGAAGGTGCATGCGGGCCACACCTCGGCGCTTGGCACGCCTTTGTTGTTCTTGTTTGAATCACTCCCCACCTTCGGGAAGGCGAGATCCAGAGTAAACGAGGCAACGGTAACCAATATGGAATCGCATCTCATATTTCTCCGACGCGTTAGTACAAATTACCGCTATCTACCATGATCCATACGGCAGTGGTTCCAACTCAACTTCCTCTGAGTGAGGGGGGGGGGACACTAGTTGAGATTAGGTATAGGTTGGTTAGGTTGGTAGTTTACACAATTTATTCAAAAAGAATAACAATCAACATACAAATGTCAAAAAATTCTACAGTATACAACATTACACACTCATTAAATTAAAAGGTGCTGTTACGGTGTTACTACGGAAGAAATCATGGCTAGTTTTATATCTCTACTAAGATGCCTGGTTTAGTGCAGACTGATTCTCTTTTCCAATATATGAGTTCATGAAATTATTCGTGACTGGCAGATCCTTAGCTCAGGAAACCAAACAGTTTGGTGGAGAAAGTAGAAATCGCTTCTGAGGCGGACGAATTCAGTCCATACCAATGGCGGATTTAATTTATTTTAGTAATCTTTATTAACTAAATAACTATATTTTCCGCCATTTCTTTTTTCTTCTTAAGGGCATGGCGACCCACCAATGGGTCACGCCCCACTAGTTGGGGACCACAGTTGGGGATTACCCCACCAATCGACATACACAGATGTCCCAACCATAGCACCTCCAGAGCAACCCAAATGAGTTTCCCTGATTCTTGAGATGTTCTAGAGTTCAGAGAATCTGAATCCAAGAGGGACTATCATCATCATAACTATGATAAACTAACCAATGCTAATGACAACTTGAATAAATAATTGAGCAACCAAACAAATTGGGATAATTCAAATATCAAGTGAAGAATTATATCTTCGGATTGAGAATTATATCAATCGGAGTTGAGTGAAGTGGCAAGCCAACCGCCAAGTTCGCCAATAAATGGAATAGGTGTGTGACAGCTCTAATACTTTGATGGGTAACAAGTATAATATAAATACAGCGTATGTTGTAATTTCTCTTTTAAGCGAATTTTCGTAGAAAATGAAGCTACTGCAATGGGTCTACAAATTTTAAAATCAAAATTTTCGAAACATTTCTTCATTGAAATCCGTTTTGAGATATTCTGAAACGAATCCTTGAGTTTAACGCTTTTCCATATACATATATATAAATCGGCAATTTTTTACAGCTGTAAAACAGTGACTTGTACAAAATGATGGGAAAACACTTGTAACTTGTCCAAATTCGCCTGTACACTTGTTAATTTTCACTGTGCATTACAAGTCTACACTTGTACATTTATGAAACGCTTGCACACTTATTTTTTACAACTTGTTCATAAAATCGGCTAGTAACTTGTCATTTGTTTATGTGTCGGTTCGAAATTATCCCGTTTTCATTTTGTAGGCACAGCGATCTGTGTAAATGGGTTGGAATCAATGATGTCAAAGAACTGGATAACACTGATTGTGTTCCTCAGCACTTTGAGGCATAGTGCGATGAGATTTGATTTTTGAAACCCATGATTTGAAAAAGTTCACCAACAACTTTGATGCTGACCCTCTAGCTATGAACCACAATCCTATAGATGTAGGTCTTCGATATGTCAAGATTATTAAGATCTATTTAAACGAATTAGGGTTAGTAGTTGGCTAGGTACATAGGGGATCTAAGGAACGCCAACATTAAAATACAACTCATTAGAACCTGATAGCAGCAAAAATTTGACAAATTTGTACGAATCTATGTGGAAAAGAAGTTGAAAATTATGGGGTTTATTACTTCAAAATAAAAGAAGTGTGGGAAAGATTCCACGATATCGGCAGAAGTAGAGCTGTTCCAAAAATACTATTTGATTGAAATGGTCATTTAGTCGTTTTCCTTTCGGAAGAGATGTACAAGATTTCCGTTTGGAATCTGTCAACACAAAAATGATCCGTCCGTGACATCGAGGAACAATAGCATCGCAGATTTGCTGCACTTTCCACTCAGCCAAAAGTGCTCCTCTTCCCACTCTAGCAGCGATCTCCCACCAGTCACAGCAGGGTGCTCGTTTCTTCCTTTCGTAAATCATCGGTGAAAAGGAAATCCGACAATACAAGGGAGTTTCTACTAGTTGTACTATGCACAATCGTAAAACGGTACAACCGATTCTTCGTTAGTAGAAAGTCGTTGAAATCGGGAACGGCCGGAACACGACAATGTCACACAAGAAATATATGCTTCGCGGAATTTCAATGAAAATACCATTTTCACTTTCTAGGCAAACCAATGCTTACAAAATAAGAAAATGTTTACTATGATTAGATTTGATTGCGAACGAATTGTGAGAAATTGGCACTACCTGAAGGTCATCATAAATCAATCAAAAAGAAAAATCACCACGTAAGTGGATACTAAAACTGCCGACTATCTCACTGATGTATATACAACAGGACACAAACACTATCGTGTAATATTTGAATGAAGTGAGATTTCGATCTAGAACAAGATCATGGAGAAACAAAATGCGGATTTAGCAAAAAACATATACTTTTGTTTAAAATCACTTCTTGTTTTTGTTATTAAACACTTGGGAAGATTCTATAGCACCAGAGAGAGGCTAAGTATAGCAATAAAAACCACTCTGAACTTGCACAAAAGGTTGTGTATGAGTGAATTCTGTATGATGTAGATGTTGTAGTTTAGAACCTATGAGAAAGAAACCTTGTAAAAGTCAGCTAAATATTTGCGAAGAGAAAAGAACATTTGAAGTTTAATTTACACATGTTATTTATTTATTATTATATGGATTCCACTGCATTTTTTTTGTCTCCAAAACTTATCAAGGAATTTTGTTGGAGACACCAGGAATTAGGCCTTTTTACATGTAAAAGCACATGTTATGCAGCACGACAATATAAACTAATTTTCGTATTTTTTTCATCACGCTTATGTCAAAACTGTTTTGAAAGTTGGGCAAGGATGAGTTCGTAGCCTTTCTTTAGCAATGCTTGGTTTTTTTTTTTTATTTATTCGCGAAAGAAAGTATTTTTCATCTCAATTCTAAAGGGACATATCCCTAGAATGACACACTCAACTACATGCATACGATTTTAATCTCCGGGAATCATTTCAGAATGCCTCAAACGGATTTCCATGAAGATAATTTTGGAATATTTTTATTGATTTAATTTTTTATTGTTGATTGCAATAGTTTCAATTTCCATAAAATCCGCTTAAAATTAAAAAATGAACTAGGGGACCACCCCCTGCAAGCTTTGCCTTCCAACCCCCGCCATTTAGGCCTGACAGGCTGACCATTGCGGCCTGACAGACCCACTATTGCCTCTGACGCCAATCAGTATCCAGTAATACTGTTTAATAATAATCCAATTTATACTGCCCACCCCGTTGGCGAGATGAATACTGCCCGCCTCCTTGGCGAGATTTACAATGCCCACTTCCTTGGCGAGATTTATCCTGCCCACCTCCTTGGGGAAATTTATTCTGACAGAGCGCCCATTGCGGCCTGACGGGCCGGAGGTGGCGGCGGGAGCACAGCCAAAAACAGGAACCCCCCCCCCCCCCCCAGGTCGCGAAAATCCCTCTCTTCAAACGAAGGTTTTTGGTCTAACCCCTTGGTTTTTGATCTAACTACGTTTTTTGACACACTTTCACAATTTAAAGAAATAAGTTTTCCGCGCATAAATCTTTTCAAACTAAACCAATTAAGTGGAAACTGAACCAACTGAAAGGGTTTGATTCACTGAGTGTTCTTAGTCCAAAACGAACATTGTTTCTCAATTAGAACCTGAGATATCATAGGACAAAGCTATAAAAATTTGAGTTATCTGATTTTCAATGCTTGATGACAAATCTATGCATAAATAACTTTCATTCAAAAAAATAATGAAGGAAATCGGCCCGATAGAACGGCCGTACTCACTGCCATAAGATTTCGTAACAGATATTATTAATAATAAGTATAATTAGGCCAAAGAACGATTGCAAATTCCTTTTCTCACTCTCTCTCTCTGTCTCTCAATTCCTCCAAGGCAGAAGTGAATTTTTTTAAACCTGATATTCATCTCAATAATCTAGCTCTCTCATCATTTGTTCTATAATATTCGCTTCGCTACGGATTTTCATACTTTCCTGAAAATTTCTCACTTGAATCTTTCCGTTGCAACTTGCCGAAGCCGATTACTCGTTTAACTTCACCTGTCCCCTGCCAGGAGATAAGACAAGTAGCGTTATTTTTAGAACTGCATGAATATGTTAGCCGAGAATATTAGCATGTAAGTGCGTCCATTCTTTAAAGGTGGCCTCTCTCTTTAAGATGCTTGGCGACGCGCTCCAGCGATTGCAGGTGCAGCCTCCGCTAAGTCTATCAAGTTTCACATCCGTCGCAGTACAAGACAAGTGCAGAATAGCTTGCTGGTGGTTTCGTCGACATACTGCCTTATTGCACTTGTTATTTTCATAAGGAATATAAATATTTTACCTAGTATTTTCAAATCAAGGTAAACTTGATTAATAAAGCAGATATTACTAATCTTCTCGAAAATAGAATTGATTTCTCCACAATTAACATCAATCTTTGCTACTATGTATTGTCGTTCTGTAAATACGAGTAAAATTCAAATGTTTTTAAATTAAGTTAAACTTATAGTGGATTTAATCTTTCCGCAAATCCCACTACTGTCAGTTCCAGTATGATTGCACCGTTATTTGGTATCTTTTTGAAAGGGTACTTAAATAGGTTGTCCACCGGTTGAGCGCGCTTTTCCTACTAAAGGAATTCACTAATTGGTTGCCAGTTTAATATGAATGCAGTAGGCATTGATTTTCGAATTTCAGTTTCCCTATAATTTTATTTTCTGATTCCAACCACAGATTCTGATTTATTTGTCAAATCGATCTACATTTTTCCAAATAGATCGATTATGAGATTGTTTCTTATTTTGAGATGCGAGCTTGAAAGTACTCAGATCACCGGGCAATACACATCAGTCGGATCTATTTGTTCTAATCTATATTTTACGAAAAGAATCGATTAATAGAGATGCGAACTTGCGACACATCAAAAGTCACTCATATAGCACAGATCCGAATAAAAACATGATATTACAAATTTCATACGTCAACAAATTGTTAGCACTCAGCATGTAAGATTTTCTGCGCCCAAAGGGCCGAGGTTTGCGTTACATTCAGGTCCGACTAAAAAGTCGACACGAAGTTTCGAGTTTCACGTACAAACTAGTTTTAGCAACAAAATATAATTAAAAACGCATGTTTTTATATAGTTAGTTTCAGTAGGGTGTGCGCCTGTTCGCCAGAGTCAGAAATGTGATAATCATTGCATCACGCCTAGACGGGACCCCCCTCCCAGCCCATATATACATAAATATCAGGTGAGGAGATTAAACAGAACGGTTCAAAGGGAACTTACGTACGTCAGACGTTTCATTATTATGCTTTATCGATGATATACATATATAATGTATGTGCGCAAATCCCCACTACCAGTTTGGTTAGTTTCAATCATCCCAGGCGACAACATGGATTCCGATGTTGGCGTCAAGAGAGAGAACCCATGATCCTCCCACGGTTGCAGACTCGTCTGCGAGATTTTCATCAAGGATTTACCTATAAATCAGTTATAACAGGGCAGGGGAGATCAGCAAGTTCCAAATTAGGTCTTTGAACTACTTGGCAAACAAAAACATATGTAACTTCTTCATTCGATTTTGCTTAATTTTTATCAAGGTTATCAATATTTTGCCTAATATTTTTAAGATTTTATCATTCAAAATAGTTAATAATTTAATTGATAAACCGTTGTTTGCCAGGATCACGTTCGAACATGGGGCGTAAGCGATCTGACATTGCGGTAATTGTCGTTCCTCCTCAGTGAACTGAGGCGTCTTACAATCGATCTAACTAATTCGGTTTAATGGTTTGGAAATGGTTTACTATGCAGAGCTTTTAAACCAAGAGCTTTTCCAAGTTCCACTGTTTGTCAAGGGCTTATCCCGATCTCGCACGAATTACTTCATCAGGTGGACTCATTACAACTATGTCCACTCTAACAAACACAATTACAACTCAACTCAAGAAACACAGAAGATAAAGGCAGGGTGGATAGTGTTAGACTAATTTGGGGCCAAATAATATCAACTTCGCATTTAAGAAGCTCGTAACAAAGAGCAGCACCAAGCTTCCAGCTAAAATATAAATATATATCATCAAATTTTATTGAACCATTGATACATCGATGACTTTGATAAATATGAATGAACTAGAAAGAAATATACGTAGGAGAAAGAAATTGTAAGAAAATGTGTATAAACCATCACATCTGGCATCACAAAGTTTTTGGAATTGATGCGTTGTCAAATTGCATCCTAGGTTTGTAACAAAACAGTACTACTGCGAACTAAAATATGAATTGTTATCAATATGGGATTACGCAATCAATGAATAACGATCACTTTTCGACGGGTTGTTACCTAGATTTTAAAGAAAAATGTTCAAAATCAGCATGGTAGGTTGAAAGCTCAAATCTCACACATGAGGTAGCACTAACACTAAAGCTGGAATTCCATTGCCATGTCAATTGAAGACAAATATCTACACGTTTTTCCAAAGATATAATGACTTACGTCTTTGCCTGATAAGGCCCATTAAAATCATTATTATTATATATTTTTTTTTTTCAATCTCGACAAGACTCAGAAAATCCCAACGCTATTATGACGGGGGAAACGTAATAAAATTTGGAAAACCACATTTTTAATCTTTTTGAGAAACTCTCTTTCGAAGTTGACCAAAAAATTCAATTTATAACTTTTTTAGATTACTATGCTGAAAACGCTTTGATTTTAGTGGGAGTGTAAATAACCGCAGTAACTCAACTTTGTTCTAAATCCTTCGTGGGAAGTGTCGACCTCAAACAAAATGGATCATCACCGATGTTGAGTCTCATAGGTACGTTTTAACGTAGAATACGTATTTACGAAGACCTTCTTGCCAAAAGTTGTCATCCAACAACGAAACATAACGTCACGAAAAAATGACAACAACGACACAAAACAGGCAAGTAACAACGACATACACACACAACTTGGCTAGTATTTCCGTTACCCTATGATCTCTGTAGCTAATTTCTTTACTTCAACCTATGAAGCTAAAATATGAAATGGTGGTGAATAACGTATTCTACGCTCATTAGATGTTTTTTTCTCAGTTGTTAACAAATTTTAAGGAAATATTAATGAAATTTAAATTCAGTTTTATGTTTACCTTTGCTTTTTAGTTGAGCGCATATGGCTCGTTTAGAATACAAACCTTTACAAAAATAGATTTTTAGACATTTTTCCAAACTCAAACCACGATGCACTGAAAAATTTGAATATCGCTAAGAAACAATTCCGATCGGAAACGGGCCCAAGAAGCAAGAAGCCAAGTAATTTTAACGAAGAATACGTTTTTATGGAAGCCTTCTTGCCGAAAATTGTCTTCTAACTACGACACAAAACAATGAGATGTAAACACGACACAAACCAGTGATACGTAACATCGAAATAGACAAGAAAGCTAGTGTTACTGTTACCTCGTGATCTCCGGAGCTAATTTCTTTGCTATTCAACTTATGAAGCTAACATTTGAAACGGAGGTGAAAAAAGTAATTTCCGGACAACGTTTTATTCAACATCCTGTATTAGCTATCGCCCCACGAAACCATCTTCTTACAGACAGCATGGTTGATTGTTTCACTCCAAAATGTTCGTCGTTACTTGAGCGAATGATAGATCAGAGTTAGTAGGATGTTCAGGTAACATTTTTCATGAAAAATCGGTCATAGATTTTGTTTTACCACACTCAAAGCACTGTCCGTCGCACTGTAAAATTTGATTAACTTTAGGAGGCAATTTCGATCGGAAATAGGCCCAAGAACCAGGAAGCCATGGGATTTTTAAAGTGGAATACGTTTTTATGGAAGCCCTCTTGCCGACAATGGTCATCTAACAACGACATACACAACTTGCCTAGTGTTGCCATTGCCTTGTGATCACCGGAGTTAATTTCTATGCTATTCATCCTATGAAGCGAATATTTGAAATGGTGATGAAAAACGTATTTTTGGAGAACGTTCTATTCAACATCCTGTATCGCCCCGTCTTCTCACCGACAGCATGGCTGATAGTCACTCTGAAAAGTTCTTCGATTTGGAGTAAATGACAAATCAGAGTCAGTTGAATGGTTTAGACAGCCCTTTTAAAACCAACACCCAGCGCCCTGTATCTCACAACTGTCCTTCAGTAGTCAGACTGAATCGATAACCTTTGTGTACTCTACGAACAAAAGGACCTGAATTGAGTTTTAAAAAACACGACTCGAACTGAACACAGGAAAAAAGAAAAAAACCAGCCCTATACCTAGCATTATGCCCTTCGCGTGGAAGCCTTTGGAAGTAGAGTTGCGGTAACGGGGTCAGGTTGAAACTTGGGCTATTTTAACACGGCGGAAGCTGGAGGGGTATCGCCCCCTAGCGTTTTCAAACTGAAACAAACAAAAAAAAAGTCCCGAGGTTGCTAATAAACTTGGCTTATTTTAACTTCAACGTCCCATTCAGGAAGGAGTCATGGGTTACCGAACGTGGTGATGGGTTATCGTTTCAGTGAAGAAAGATTTATGCTCATACAGCGAAGAAGGAAACATAATAAGTATAATATTAATTTAAGAAGCACAACAATTTGTATCTAATAAGTGTAAGAGTACATACATGTACTACCCAGTGTTACCCAGGATTCATTTTATATTTTTAAACGTAAATAAATGAAATTCTAATAATACCACCGATAATGAAACGGTATGTAATCATTTTGACAGTTTTTGCAGTGTTTTGAAGGATTTCAACATGTTTTAATATGTATTAATGTTGATATGTTGTGTTTTGTGTAGGTATGTGGTAAACGCAACCACGCACATTCGGCTGTGATTTGAAGAATTTTCGTAAAATTATCAGCAAAATTTTGAGATGGTTTTCAACGGAATTAAAATCTTCTAAACCTCCAGTAAGATCTTAATTCGGGAAAATCCTAACAACGTCGTCCGAGTAAACAACGCCCAGTTGTTGCTCCTCTACAACCGCAATTAATGAAGTTGCTTTACACTCGTTATAAATTAAGCTAATCACGAGTAGGCAAAGCAGTAATTCACTCCTGTTCTCCCGAGGAATTTTGAATTTGATAGGGGGAACTCTGGAACATTAAGGGACAATTGAAATTATGGGCTCTTTCCTGATCAGCTGAATGTGCTAAATTGTCTCCTTTTTACCCAAGGAATTTGAAATTCGATAGGGAGCCTCTCTGGGTCATTAAGAAACGAATGACGAATGAAATAGCGAGCTCCTTCCTGATCAGCTGAGTGTACCCTTTTCGCCCTAGGAAGGTGAAATTTGGTAGGGAGCCTCTCTGGAACAACAAGAGAAGAATTGAAGACTGCTTCCCCCTTAGCAGCTGAGTGAGCTAAATTTTCTTCTTATCACTTGAACCCGGGACTCCCAAACTCTTCATTTCAGTATATACTTCCAACTCGACTTACGTTACTCCGTAATTTCATTATATATTTTCGAAGTCAATTATTTTCAATAATTAACCTTCGCAATCGACCAAGAAGAAGACGATTAACTCCCTATCAAACTCTGCTGGTTTACGATTCAAGATAGATTAGGTATATCCGAAGAATCAAGAATAATAGGGTACTTTTAGCGAATTTTTGAAGAAAATTAAGCTATTGCTCTCGCTTCAAAATTTGTAGAATGTGAATTTTTGAAAAAAAATTATGCAGAAATCCGTTTCAGGCTATTCTGAATCATATTCTGAAGTTTAACGCATTTTTTTATGTATGTATGTATGTATGTATATATGTA
The DNA here is from genome assembly GCA_030762985.1 of Adelphocoris suturalis. Classification (NCBI taxonomy): domain Eukaryota; kingdom Metazoa; phylum Arthropoda; class Insecta; order Hemiptera; family Miridae; genus Adelphocoris; species Adelphocoris suturalis. The sequence continues at coordinate 37,103,403 of CM061043.1, read as the reverse complement.
TGTATGTATGTATGTATGTATGTATGTATGTATGTATGTGTCATTCCAGACGATAACTGCCCGTAGAATTGTGCTAGAAACTTCAAACAAATTTTAAAATGTTAAGGACACAAAACGAAAGTTCAAGTTCGTTGGCCAGCATGATCGGATTACATCTTCGGTTTGAAATTTTCAAAAATGTAGTCAAAAATTCCAAAATAGCCTGTTTTTTGCGATTTGTTGTGCGAAATAATTTTTTCAGCATACTAACATGTGGTATATTCGGAATCAGCGTAAAATTTCCTATAAGAATATGTATCAAGTTTTTAAAAATTCCAAAGTTGAAAAATCAGTCAAAAATCGAAATAATGCCGTTCGCTAGTTGTAAAAATCGGTAATATTTGCATGAAACATTGCCCAAATTCAGATTGAACTACTCTTATGGAAGTATCCCTGTATAACCAATTTTATACCAATTTTAACCAACTTTATGTCAAAATTTGATGATATTATGATAGGATACTGCTAAGTTTTCAACTGCCTTCAATACTGACCACATTGGACATCGAAATCTATGAATATTTACCTACATTTGTCTTTAAATCTACAATATTAGTTTAATAATAACAAAGTATGAGTACCTCCTAATTATTTTTAATAATTTGATTCCATGTTTGTCTATCAAAATCATAAACTAAAATTTCTCTACACGATCAATAGCGACTGAAATGTCGAAGATTCCTCCAAAAATTCGCTCATGGGCTGCATGACTGGGCTTTTTTCCGTTTGATTTAGATAGAATTCACTTCAATGAACCGAACGAAACCACCCACAGCTCGGTGCAACCACCCAGACGTCAGTGTGACCAACCGCTCACCATTCATTGCGTCATCACATCCTCTTACGAGTGAAATAAATAAAAAATTACGACAATACGACTGTGAGTCTCAAAACGACTTTTTCGTAATTAACCTAATGAATTTTTCATTCAATATATCTTACGAAAATACTATATTAATACATACTTTAATTATGAGATAGTAGTAATAATACAGAATAAACCAACAAAAACAAAACCGCTAGGTAATTAGAAAAATGAAACAGCACTTCAAAGATAGATAAATTAATTTGTCATTACAGGTATCAATGAATATATTGAACAATCGAAACTTATATGTACGATAGGTAAGTAGCAAGTTAAGAGAGAGAGAGAAATTTTAAAGATATTGTGATCGCACTGGAGAGATAGCGCACTGAAGCTCAGAACGGTGCCGATTCAACTTTGATAACTTCATTATTTTCTGTTGAAATGTGTTGGATAGTTCTCATCTCGATGAAACTTTACTGGAATGTCCTACATCAAAAATGAGTCGACACGTACAAAAAAATGGTTGAAAAATTGCTGAAATTAGCTTTTAGGAAACAAATGTCGCCCTCTCATGTTTGAACGGATAAGGGTTTCAAAATATTAGTTCCAGGAAGCCCAGAATAAAATTCACAAAACAGAGATTACGCGATTACTGCACCCACAAGCAGATCTAAATAACCGAAAAGATAACTCTCAACAAAACTACACAACTACCCTCTTGGTTCAATTTTTTCAGGGTGTTATAAAGAGTTCTATATAAAAGCAAATTTACAGGAAGATTGACTTTATTTACCTATTTTATACAAGGGTAGATAATTAGGTGATTTTCCCAATAAACCGTATTTAGTTAAATGCCCTAGATAGCATTCCATACATTTTTCAATACAATTAACTAGAAGTGTCGTAGTTATTAAACATTGAAGTAAACGTGATAGGATACAACGTTAAAGTAACGCAACTACCTAACAATAAGGTACCTATTAATTTAGGGAGCAACGGAATTGAATCAACTGGTGGTAGCAATCAAGAGGCTACATGAAGGACAAGTGAACTTAACGAGACCAGCTGGCAGAGGGTGCCTAAAGAAATAAAACGGGTGAAGAAGGGTTGACTCATGGGACGGGACCTCAACAATTATGAGACCCTCCGCGCTTCCCTGGGCCCATTGTTACGACTTAGACTCCTCAGCTCACAAGTCTTTGGAATTATTAATGGAAAACGTCTCAAACTGGACGAACGTGGGAGGTGAACCTCGAGCGGTTACACGCACCCGTTTTGTCGGCATCTTGAGAACACAACTGGAGAACTCGGCCAAAACCTCGATGGTGCACTTGAAAATGCCGACAAAGGAGACAATTACAGAGCTATATGAAGGTCAATTTGATCAAAAAGATGAGAGAAAAAACAGCTTACAGACTTGTCTGCAGGAGATCATTTCGCCTTTGCCGCTGTGCGTGATACATCAACCTAGTCTGCAGTTATGTAACATTCGAGAAATAGTCTACTTTGGACAAATCAACGAGATTGTAGAATAGGCAAAATGACAAACTGAGAAGATTCTTGTTACAATATTTATGTAAGGAAGCTATACTGCCCGCCTAACTTGGCAGACTCTTTAGTATACCATATTTTCTAACCAAGAGAAAATGTCATAATTTTTGTAATGCAATCACCGAGAGGTTAATAAATAGTTATTTGATTTAAATGTGGAAGTTTTCTTATGATTTATTGGCAATAATTTTGTTCATTTTTTTCCATAATCCCAGATATTGCCAAAATCATGAAAACATAGTGAAAGTTGAGCGTGTTGGATGAATTTTTGACATGCGCAGTATGTACACAGTGAGCTGAAGATCCGAAAGTCGTACGTCGAATTAACGATGGTGTCCAATTTTATTTGTATTTTCTTGTAAGGAGAAAGTAGTACGTACTCACAATACAGCAATTTCTAAAACCGAGAACAAACTAGAAGTGTTTCCCGGCGTACGATAAAACGATCCGCGACATTCCGGACCTACATAGTGGCCTCTTTCTTAGGAAGGCCGCTATGGGTGTTCCGCTGTGCATCAGACACCGTTTCCCCGGCAACTCCTCAAAGCAGGCGTACGGTACTGACAGGTGGCAGTCCAGGAAAGAAAGGAACGCACAACAAACGGACTGCCCCGAATGACGAAGAAAATGACCGGAGAGCCATTCGGCACAGTAATCGAATGTGGTGTAGGTACGTACCAGCTGATAAGGTGCCTTAATCTTGAAACACACCTTAATCTTAGAAACTTACAGACAAATCAACTATTTTCTACAAGGCGTTTCTCTAGATATACCTAAGGTAATAAATACTGCAACATGTGAAGAAAATCCTTCTGCCTGTAAGCTAAATAATTTCGAGAAGAAAGTTAACATACTTATTGAGTACACACAAATCCGACATCATACAAAAGTAAATAGGTGATTATGCATAAAAACTTAGGCTTTTAGAAAATAATGTACCTATCATATTATTACATTCGAAATATGGCAGATGTTGTGATTGTGAAGGATGGTAAACATAGCACTCTGCTACACTTTCCTCGTGATTTTAAATGATTATGTAAGCACCGTTACGAAGATAGAAATATGTGCTTTAGTAGGTATGAATAAAGAAACTCGTAGTGCTGTCTAGTTATCTGTCCATAGAATGTTCTAGACGTACGGTTGCAATATCACATTGATCTTGGCTGTCGGAGAGGTATCACAGAAGAACTTGGTGTTATAAATATCGTATCAGAACTTGGTGGAATAGTTAAGCTGCAGTATCTCTGCTGTGGTTGGTAGTTAAAACCACAATGAGCGTTACCCACGTTTTCATTTCATATTTTTCAAATGAAAATAGATTCAATTCTAAAAAATTTGACACCTTACATACTCCCCTACGATGAGTATTTTCCTTTCTATGATTTTTCTAAGATTGCTGCACTGGTGACGTCACCAGTGTACAAAACTCTGAAAAGTCATGGAAAGAAAACTATATGCACTCATAGTAGGAGAGAGAGATTGACGCGAAAATGTTTTTCCATTCAAAAATAGTCGAAGTACCTTTTTCACGACCATGGGTATTGGGGAAACAAAATTTATTTGTAATGTATGCAAGATGAATAAATATATTTGCATGCCCTGCGATGCATTGAATAGGTACTCAAATACATTTATTAAGTAAGCTCATTAGTCATCGGTAAATAGATAGTTCCTCAATACTGTCTGGAACATATATAAAGGCCTTAATTAATCAGTAACCCACCGATCTTCACTATGCCTTGTCATTGAGCGGAAATTTCTATCATCATATTCTGCAATCACTCCTAAAAAGCAACTCAATCCTCAAATAGTATTATATCGTATCGGATAGTTCGGGTGTTCCATGAGCTTGGGTACAAAATAATATCAAGATCACGAGATTTTTACTTACATTTTCTGGTTTTTGCATAGTTTACTACAAACTATAATACCTATTAAATGCCATAACTTCTGCCAAATAATATATTATGTATACTTGATATGTAAAAAGAAAGAAAAACTAGCTTAGAAACAAATTATAGGGCGTAGAGTATCTGAGAGGACGGCAAACCCGTGAAATAAAACTTTGGAGCTATAATTATTATCAACATTGTTTGGTTTCTTGATCGCTATGTGATAATTAGCACAGTTTTGGGATCTTGAGAGTCGGTCAGGCAATAATAAAAATCAAGTCATCAAAGCCAACGTTTCGATGTATTTATACATCATCAGGGCTCGAAGAATTTATGCAGGTTTTTACAAAGTCATCTAGTAGTTTGCAACACATTCATGTCATGCACGTACATTGATATATAACTATTATCCACATTATGTTAACAGAATGATTCATTTCCCCCAGGAGATTGATTTTGAAATACCTACTTACTAAACGAAAGGATTTACGAAGAATAAAACCGGTCGAACGTGAACAAACATCAGGAGACTATCGAGCTTTACAGACCTCAAGATGGAGTTGTAATAGTTGAAAAATATTTTGAGATCGTAAGATAGCCTGCTCCTACGTTAACTTCTCAAGTTCTTTCAATTCAAAGAGAGAGAATAAAGCCTGCCGTTTCCAGATGGTTTGAAGGGGTTGGGTCTGACTCTATCTAGTCCCCTGATCAGTCGAAGCTTGGAAACTGGGGCCTTGAATTGTTTATCAGCTTCAGGTCATGCCCTTCTAAATGCGGGTTTGCCCTAGGGCCGAGGGTCTTTTATGGATAACAATTTTTACTTTGATAGAGAGCGTTGGTAAAATACCCAGAAGAGACATCATCTACATACTCGTACATCAAACTCTTGATGATGAACGAATGGAGCTGTGATTTTGAACATCTGCAGTAAGTAAAATAAATAAGTAAGAAAACTATAGTTATCAGGGAAGTTACGATATTTATGATGTACCCACCAAATCCTAGTCTACAAAAAGAGTACATACATATTTAAGAAAGCAATGGGAACCATAGTGCAGTTGGGCAGAGAATGAAATTGAGACTGTCAATCAGCAATCTTAAAACCTGCTCATTGCGTTGCTAGTCTTGATGACCTCCAACTTTCGAAGTGTGAAACCTGACGAATTCACGATTAGTGAGTGTACATGGGCTGTGAAAGGGATTTATGAGAAGGTTCAAGGATTGTCTTTTATCAACCTAGTTTTTTTTGCTGAACTTAATATCAAGTTCTCTTTTGACAAGCGAATCTGATTTAGCAACTTGCTTCACTTAATTGTACATAATTTTTTAAACTTCTGAACTTGAAACGATGACACCTCAGTCACATACCGAGAAGACTTCGTTGTCCAAGATCTGGCACAGTAACGACAATGCGCACCGTCTATGCATATTCCCGGCGATTCAACGTAGAGTAGAATGTTTACAACCTACAATGCGTAATGATGGCAACATGCGTAGAAATATTTAAGGCTTGCATAGAAATACTTAAGTAGTGAGAAGCCGGCTGCCATGGAACACTAGGCATAAAGATTAGATCCTATGTACTCAATACGATCCCACGAGAAACCCTAATTTATACTAAATACAAAAATAAATTGGATCGACAATTAATAACATTAGGTAGGTAAAATGTAAGTATGTGATTGAGCAGACATTACTAGGTTCAACTTACAGAGGTAAAGAAGTTGTCTTCCGATTTATTCAACAAGGAAGAACATTTTTTTTCTATGAAGGATAAATTGTCTTCCAATCAACCTTTAGAACTCTGAAGAACTATAAATATTGACCAATACAGCGAAAACTGCATTACGCTTATTGAAAGAAGGAGCTATTGATTAGAAGTACAAAAGCCGTCAAAATAAGAAGGGTGGTATTAATCAATAACAACATTCTGGGAAGGAAGTTTTCGTTTGATTTTTCTGGTTTTTTCCAGGTTTAATCAGCTTCCGTAATTTGTCAAATATTTTTAATGTATTTCACATGTCTGTCATTATAATTAAGGAGAAAAACTAAGAGTAGATTATAAAAAAAGACGCCGACATCAAGAGGAATATCCAATGGAACCGCTACAACACAAGAACGTATACACACAAAAAAGGGGCAACAACAATAATAAACGTACCTACCAAATTAATTTGTAGAAGTAACCGGTGGATATTCCCAAGAAGCACAACTTTGCACCAACACACAAACACCGAATGGCTAAAAAAAACAAGATTGTATACGAATGAATAACTCCAAGATTCAAGATCCTAAGCCAAGAGTATAACACGAGCTTCCATTACGAAACAACGACTACCAACCACAAAGCACACAACGAAGCCCACTCCTCAGGAGTCCACCATCTTCGAAACGTACCCTTGCGCATGCGCGTCGTTCTACTCCAGCTTGAAATTGCGGTTTGATTTACGTCCGCTAGTTTCGTTAAAATCGCATACAGGAAAAAATTCTTCATTCAACGACTTGCATTCTTGTAGCTATCATACTTATCCATCAATTTAAGTACCTAATATAATAAATTATAGTGACAAAAGCAAATCTTGGGCTTAATGAATTTAGATTAAAGAATTCGGTTGGAGAAAGAGAAAGAATGCCACATTCCTTCTTCATGTATGTATAAAAAGAAACAGCTACGAAGGTTATAATCTATCAGCCCGCTGTTTTTTGTTTTGATTTTCCGAACTGGGTTCTGGGTATCATAATCGTTTGTTGTATTCTAGGTTTTGGGTTGGACCTAAGTTACCATCTCTTTTATTTACTACATACTGTATTACATTGATAAATTTGTTCCTTGAGCCAAAAATGAAGTTCAGAGCTAAGATGGGTGAGGCCCTTAGTATGAAAAACTTGGCTTGTAAGTAAATCGACTGATAACAATTTTTCACTCATATAAGTGACAAAGAAAACTGTTGATCATATTATTTATGATATGGTTAACATACTTCATAAGTTACTCTGAAAAAATAGATAGACCATTGATTAAGTAAATGGTTGTAATTACGAAAGCTCTTACATGACTTGTTGATTTTCAGTAATAGCATCAGTCATAAGCAAGCTCAGCAAACAGTGTACGCTTCGTCTAAATGCTCAACACTTCACTCTGATGGTCTGCGACGAACATTCAAGTCCGAAACAAGTTGTTGTGTGGTGTATCATCGAAGCTCAGAAATTTTTCAACGAATATAATTTAGAAGGAATTACCGAAGCTAATGAAATATTTCTGTTGGTGCCACCAGGTAAGCAAAACAATTATGTACCACCTTTATGAGGGTCCGAGTATTTCTTTTTAGCTTATCTTCTGAATAGAATTGGATGTTCCTTACTTTTAGTCCACCCATCCTGAGCTTTCCAATAATTGTACGTTGTTAGCAAGGGTCTTGAGAAATCCATGTTGACTTACCTTTCCTAATTAAAACAATAGATACGGCTGGTAAACATGGATGGTCATACTCTGGTATGACATTTTACAAGTACCTACTTATTCATTTGAAGGTGGGAAAGGGAGACGTACCTCGCTACCCTGAAAATTTCGCGTTTTCCCGACAGAGCTCTCTCGTGTACATCCTGTGCACATCACCTATAGTATCCATCATGATGTCTATAATGAGCGTTACCCTCTTATTTTATATTTTTAAATGAAAATGGATGCCATTCAAAGAAATTTGACACCATCCGCGGTCTCCTACAATCAGTAGTTTTCTTTCTATGATTTTTCAAGGTTTCCTGCACTGGTGACATCTCATTAGGCAGGAGGGTCCTGCTCAGGACTAGACATTAGGTACATAATATGTACCACTGTGCGCGCCCCTGCCGACCTGAATTCGAACTAGTGTCAACTGGCAATGGAAATAAGCTCGTAAATGGGTAGTTCTGTGATTATTCATTATTTGCTCGAATACTCCGTGGTGTAGTGGATAGCCTATCAGAATTCTACAGTGAGGGACCCCCGAGACCGATCTCAAGCTCGGGACAATATTTTTTTTGTATGAATTCAACCTCCAAAACGTATTTTTAAACATCATTATTAAATATGTTTAAAATCATAGGTACCTTAAAACGTCATTTTGATCTATCCGTCTAACTAGTAATTTTACTAAAGGATTGACTACTTGATGTTATGTATTTCCCAGATGCGAGTATCCAGACCATGAAACTATAAAAATCATTCTGATCTATTAGTCCAACTAATCTGGATTTTTACTAAAGGATTGACTTCTTGGTGTTTTGCACTTCCCAGATGAGAGCATCCAGACCATGAAACTATACAAATCATTCTGATCTATTTGTCTAACTAATCTATATTTTTACTGAGGGATTGACTACTTGATGTTATGTATTTGTGCGATGTGAGCTTGCGAGCATCCAGACCACCAAACTAAATAAATCATTCTGATCTATTTGTCCAACTAATCCATATTTTACTGAGGGATTGACTACCTGATGGTATGTACGTTAGAGATGCGAGCTTGGGAGCATCCAGGCCACCAAACTACACAAATCATTTTGATCTATTTGTAGCGGACATGGATTAATAAAAATTGAGGCGCCTATTCAACAGATTCAACGGAACCCATTCGTGCGAAAAGACTATAGGGGCTGTAGTTACAATTTAGCTCGGTAGGGGTGCGCACAGCAGGACATGTTCCAACGTCAAGTCTGCTCAGGCGGGTAGGGTGCTTTGACATTACCAGCCCGCGAAACAATGAAAGATCATAGAAATAAAACTACTCATTGTAGGAGAGTGCGGTTGATGAAAAACTTCTTAAGACCGTATCATCTTCCATTTAAAATGGTTGTATTATCGTTTTTGCACCCATGAGTAACGCTCATCCATTTATAACTAAAAGTAGACAGTAATTCTCATTCTTACCTATCCAAGTAATCTGCTCATCGGTGTTGCTAAACTTCGATGGCCTTCTATGGCCAGTTGACCTGGAATGTATCAACTACCACAGGTAATAATGTATGCACCAGTAATTTCTTTGTGAGTAGTTTCACCGTCCCTTTAGTTTTTAATTTCATATTTCTCAATTTTCATTTTATTCATCTAAATATAAATGGCATTGTTCTATTTACGATTTCCAAATAGGAGGAAACATTTACATTTATATATAAGGTATTTCTTAAGTAGGCAGTGCGACTAAGGAAAGTTGTAAATATTGCTAACGTGTAGTAACTACCTAGCTCTTAAGTTACCTACCCCCAGCAATAAATATTTATGGTGTTTTTTTTTTCTTCTTTCATCTGATTTGTGCTAAAGAAAGCTTCTTCTTGTTCTTGTATCTTGTTTTTTTTTCTTTCTATAGAGGCATCAAGGCCCCATCTTCCAGTCCTAGGCATCTCACCTTCCTTCTACACCCTCTTAGGCGCATGGAGACTGCCCGGATTACACTAATTTGGGTTTTCACTCTCACCCAGTATGTCACTTGTGAGAGGGGCTTGGTCCACTTGTCGAGCTTCTCGGCGAGCCGCTACAGGAAGGTGTCGTATTCTTTGTGTAGGGATCCGTCGCACCCAACTACTAGGGGGGTAAACGATCCACGAAGATCCTCCGCTGCTGCATCTTACTTTCTATGTTTTGCATCTGCAGCTCGTTGGGCACTAGTTTTGGCCAATCGAGAGAACGGTAAGAAGGGGCGTCTGAGTTTATCACTCTTGTATCAAAGTATGCCACCCTCTCCTGGTTCCACACGCCATGGACCTTGAAATCCACCACTAATCGTGGGTTTCCATCATCCCCATCTTGCATCACTGGCTCGATTCCCACTGAGTTCCACGCCAGGCTGGCCATTCTAGCACATTGGTCTCTTATTTGATCATGACCATACTTTACCAGGCCTCCTTTCTTACAATTAAGCCCATGGTTCAGATCCATCTGCTCACTGCATCCATCACAATGGCGTGGGAGTCCAAGAGGTTCACGCCCATATCTTACTGCAAGACCGTCACGAAATTCGGTTGGTGAAAGATCCAGGTCATCCTTTTGCAGCGGTGAGACTGTGAGCCATTGTGATGAATGCTTGCTATGCACAATTCTTTTAAGGGCTCTTTTCCGTTTTTGAGGCAAATTGCTGTTGCGCAGGAGTCTTTCACTACTTGCAACAGCAGCAGCCATGTTGAGGGCTTTCTCTTCCTTCTGAACTTCTCTAACCCGATCTTCATGGCGATGCATCTCAAAATTATTCCCAGTGGCTATGGCTTCGGCCAGCACGTTGGTGGCTCTTTCTGAGGCAGTGTAGTTGAAGCTGTTGGTCTTCACTGGATCCTCCAGCGCTAAGCCCCCTAGCTTTACAGGAAGCTCAAAGAGCTCTGCATCCACATCATTTACATCTTCCCCCAATAGTGCTGGTAAGAACGTCTGACGAATACAGTCTCTTAAGGGTTCATATTCGCCTGAGACGTCTTCCACAACCCTCTGCAGAAAAACCCACTCCTTTGAAAGAGATTTCGTAAACGAAACATAACCTGCTTGTGGACTCTTCTTTGTGGCTTTGGCAAGGTGTTTGGTGTTTTCAACCCACCCTTCGATCTTTCCCTTCAGAAACTCTTGTGTGGATGCTGGAGTTCCTATATGGCCTCCTAAAAATCGCTGTGAGTATACAATTTTCAAGCTCATACCATCAAATAGGGCCTCCGCCTCTTTCTCCTGACCTGGCTTGATAATTAGGTAACTTTTACTTACTTCTGGGTAATATCCCCACTTGGGTCCTTCTAATTGCAGGAAGCACATAACAGTTTTTTTTAATGTAGAGAAACTTGATTGACTTTAAACAACTGAGAACTGTGTATACATGGTCTTAGTTCATCCTTTTGTTACACTCCAAGAAAATAACTCTCACAGTCGAAGGGGTTTGACCACCTTGGCCTCACAGCTCAGATCGTTGGAGTGTTGCAACTAAGGAGAAATTTCCCGTTGTTGTAAGTACACAAGTTCGAACTCCTGTCGAGGTATCAATTATTTTTGGGCCGTTACAGTGGGGCAGTCGAAATATGACCCGAAATCATACGAAACAATAATTAAATCCCTCTCGAGCCAAAAGCCTGTAAACATCACATTTCCTGTTGTTAGCACCTTTCACTCCGTCACTCACTTGAGTCAAAACACACCATGACAATGACCTCGCTTGACTGCTGACTTGTTCCAGCGAGCATCTGCTGAGCCAGCAGCCTGGAGTTTCACTTTGTCATTCGTCCGACCGCTAGCCAGCCGAGACAGCTGGTATTTGACTCCGGGGAAATGTTTCGTTCTAGGAAAATAACTCTAACAGTTGAAGAGGTTTGACCACCCTGGCCTCACAGCTCTGATCGTGGAGGGGAAATTTCCCGTGGTTGCAAGGACACGAGTCCGAACTCCTGTCGAGGTATCAAATATTTTTGGGCGGTTACACTTTGCTGTTGTTTGAAATCGTAACCTGGTGCGGTGCAAGTATGAAAGAAATGAAGCCTTTACTTAAAACAACAAAACCTTAGTTAGAGTAGTTACAAAATTTCCAAACGAGGCACGCTCCAATGAATATTTTTCTAAACTGTATATAGATAAGTTTAATTGTTTAGCAGTAAAGTCAATCCTTATTTTTCTTATTCACACAATCATACATTTGTTCAAATCGAACATGTATAATTTACGAGGGGTGTATACACTGGTGCCAATAGAACTCCTAAAATGAATACGTGTACTTCTTTTGGACAGAGAAATTGGATTTATTTAATTGGAGTATTATTTTGTAATTCTACTTGAACGTATAAAAAATAATTAAAAAAAAAAAAATGATAATCTGAGGAAGAAAGAGGTGTTTGTGTATTGTAGAAGTTAGCCAAATCTAACAGAAAGATGCTCTACAACACCTGTGCAACGTCTTGTATTGGTGTTATGTCTTAAGCTCGTAAATGTGTTTTCTACTTCCAATTTTGTTTCAGACATGTTATCGACATCTCTCAGCACTCTTAAAGCATCTAATAATAATGCAAGATCTGTCAAATTGAAATTGACTGACAAAATTACCCCATGTCTTACAGTGGAAATCGAATTGGTATGTTGCTAGTAGGTATACAAATTTAAACTTGATTCGCATGACCTACCTTATGAGAACTTATAATCTGTGTGACAGTCATTTAGTGTTTACTTAGGAATCGAGGTGAAAGTACTGTGTGTCAATCTAGACCTTTGATATTTTCATTGGCTTGAATACTGGGCTCATGGTGTTGAATCAAAATTAATAAATAGATAGTTTTCTCATTAAAAAATTGTACAGTGCATATTACCAATAATAATTTCAAGGAAAACTAAATTCTACATCTTCTTTGGAATAGCAGCATTATAGAGAAACAGTATCCCTCATGGGTCTGACATTGGATGATTTTTGCCTTGGATTCCCCTCATTGTTGGTTAGTGATAGGAAAACCCGTTTGGGCTAACTAATGCTTCCCTTAAAAGTATAGCATCCATGGATAACGTCCATTGTTCATGCTTTATCTCCCTACTGCTCTTACCCAGGTTTCTGGTTTTGGCTTTGGCAGTCCAGTTTTTCACCAAGCTATCCGGTCGAAAATTTAAACTCAATGTGAACGTCATATGTCCAGTTTTCTTAGAAATTGTGGCAAATGTCCGGATTTTATAGTTCCTGTCAGGTTGCTATCCTACGAAATCAGCTGTGACTTCAGAAGGACCTACCTAAGTATTTTATCCCTGTTGCCATATAGGTACACGTATCAAGTGTTATTAATGATGCATAATAACTTATTAAGTGTTATTGTGTGAAAAAATTACTTTCTGAGTCGATGTGTACCTTTGAGAATCAGCCACGTGTACTTGTTTAAGGTTAAAAAATGTTTTTATATAACTTAGTGGAGATTCCTCTTAGTAATTCTAGTATAGCTAGTTGGAGTCCTTTTAAGTGGAGATTCTGGTATAAGACATTTCAGACTGTGGCTGATAAGCTAATCACACCTTGCCTCAGTAATTGCCTTCTTGTTTTCTTAGTGAGTAATCTTACAGGTAAAATAATTTCAAGTGTCAAATCATATCATCATCTATACTTTCACTGATATTTATATAATACCATCAATTTTCAGAGCACCGAATATGGGATGACGAGAAGTTGTATTCACGACATACCTGTGAAAATAATATCAAGGCAAGCGTGGGCTGATTATTCGGACCCTCCTCAAGAAAACTGTGATGTTAGTTGAGTATTAACTAACGTATACATATATACCTACTTACACTTGGGATATTATTTCTTAGAAATCGTAGGCAAGGAGGATGGTTTTTATCCAATATCACACAACTAATTCATAGTTCCGCAAGTCTCTGCTGAATAATAAATTCAGTAGATACCGCCTTCACTATTTCTTTCATTTTCAGATAACTTTGGAGATGAAGACTTTGAAAAAGTTTAGAACTGTCCAGGAGAAATGCAAGAAACTATCACCTTGGGTTTCCTTGTCAGTGACTTCAGAAGGCAACCTCTCTACCTCTGTGGCATCGAGCACTGCTACAGTGACCACACTTTTCAAAAATACCACAGCTTCCTTCTCGGCAGGTGAAGTTTTAAAAGTATTTTTTTCATTTTTTCCCAAAAATGCAATTGACTTTATTCTACGATTCAGAATCATCAAGTTGAACATATTAGAATAGTAGAGTTCCTAAAGCGATAGGGAGATAGAGATGAGGCGCCTTATCGTGAATGGAAAACACTACTGCATGTGTGAAACTGAACACACGGGTTACGCGGGAAAATCCCCTTGGTGGTTCGGCGTTTTTTCGAAGATAAGTAGCGTTACTTTAAGAAGAAAAGGACTCTTGACTTGATCAGGTTATCATCCACTGTGGCTCGCCCCAGATGATAAAATCCCCAAGCACCTTATCAGAATTGACTTATCGTTTAGGAACTCTCTATTAAATGTACTTCAAACGTTATCATTAAAATCAATTTATTAACATTATTAAAAAGTTATCAATAAACGAAAATGCATGGATAATAAAATACAGTTTGCTAAATTTTGATTGACCTAGCTCCTCCCTGCAGGGGCGCTGACATTTTTATTCTTTAGAAATGTATCTTAATAAAAAATCGGTTCTATACCTAGCGATTTTCTACGTAAAAATTTGGTATTGATAGGTTGAATAGCAAAGAAATTAGCTTCGGAGCTCACTCAGCTGCTCCAAGGGGCATCAGACTGTATGGTTCGTTTCTAGATCTCCCAAGGGGCATCCGTTCCAAATTTTAGCTTCATATGTTGGATAGTGAATAAATTAGCTCTAGAGCTCACACAGCTGCTCCAAGGGGCTTCAGACTATGATTCGTTTCTGGATATCCCAAGGAGCCTCCATTTCAAATATTAGCTTCATAAGTAGAATAGCAAAGAAATTACTTCTGGAGCTCATTTAGATGATCTCGGGGGGCTTCAGAATTTATAATTCATTCCTAGATGTTCCGAGAGGCTTCCATATCAAATTTCAGTTTCAGAGGTTGAATAGGAAAAGAATTATCTCCAGACCTTACTCAAGCATGAAGTAATTTGTTATTTTGTATACTTTCGTGTCGTTTTTTTGCTTCCAAATCTACCTATAGGTAGCTGAAGCATTGTTTTCACTTTCGGGAACAAGCTTATTTTCCATAGTTTTATCCGATTCGGATGAAATTTTTAGGGAATTTGCGGGTTAGGGTGTAGACGGATCAATTTCATTGTTGCCTAGTCAATACTTCACTCTGCGCATGCGCTCACGTAAATTCCATCATGATCTATTTTTTTCACACCCTGGTCATTCGATTTCGCTTAGTTTTGTTTATGGTCGGGAGAAGACGATTCGATTACCCAATATCAATTTCAACATGATTGTATTATTAATAGCTACTGCACATGCGCCATTGTGAAAATACTTTTAACGGCTGTAATTTCCACAGTTTCCATCCGATTTTGATGAAATTGTCAGTGAATGCGCGGGTTGGGTTGTTGATAGTCCCGTACCTATTTCATTGTTCTCTACTCATCAGTTCATTCTGCGCATGCGCAAACGTAAATTACATTAAGTATAATTTTTTTCGTTTCTTAATTGACCAATTATGACGTTTCACTCTACTTGATTTACTCTTTTCGGCTATCGAATTTTTCAAGATCATTTAAAACTTTCAATGATCTAGGTATACATTCATGATACGTAAACGAGGAAGCTATGTGCCACACCCAACTTGGAAGACGTTTTCATTTTTTGTAAATCCAAAAAAAAATTATCTGGGGGCCCTAGACTTCATGATTCGTTTCTAGACGTCCCAAGGTTTTTCCATTTCAAATTTTAGCTTCACAGGTTGAAAAGCAAAAACATTAGCTTCAGAGCCCATCAGCTGATCAAACCTGCCCAGCGGCCCTGTGGCGTCGTTACCCACACTGTGCTGTGGTTCCACATCCGCCAGAGATTTGGAAACTGGACATATTTTTCCACGGAATTCTTGTTCAACATCACGGACCGGATGTAGAACAACAACACTGTGGGAACACGAAGTGCGGAGCCCCCCCCCCCCCTTTGGGTACTATAAGTCTCTTACTGGTTGCAGATCAGTTTACATATTTTTCATTTTGTGGAGAATATCTATCAACTCGTGTTAACTTTTGAATGTGTTGAATTCTTAATTTGAATTCACTCCAAACTATGATTAAGTTTGTATCTGTTGCGATTGTTTTGTTTAAGAAAACTCAGTTATCTGAATTTTTGTTTTCAGATGGAAACGAAGAACGTGACAATACTGTTCGGACAGACGTCAAAAGATTATGCACCCTGCTTTCAACAGAAGCCCTTGCACCGAAAAGGACGTTAATTTATTTCAGTGAAAACAGAAAAATTTCGTTTTATTTGGCCTGCGACAGTTTCGCTTTTCATTTCTTCCTCATGGGTATTGAAGAATAAACGAAATCCTGGAATTACGTGGGTTTAACAGAAAGTCATTTTTCATCGAGTGGTCACTTGTAGGTTTTTTTTCAAAATCGTTTCCCAATGGAGGCCACAAAATTAAAATCACTGCTGCCAAATGCATTTGGTGCTTAAAAGGCTCGCCAGAAAAATTAATTGAGGATTCGCTACACCGAACCCAGCTCTTTCCCCAGCCCCAGAAGAGGCCCACGGCAATGCGAAGGCATTTTTTGAGTTTTTTTTCCACAGATAGTACTTGCCTGCCATTCCATTCAATGTGATTACCTAACTTCAGTTGCTAAATGATAAATTCACAGTAGTTCCGTCGAGTTATTAGAAAAAGGAAAACAAGAAGGAGAAAATTAGGCTTGATGGAATTAACGTTTGCTGATTTTATGTGAAGTATTAATTTGTAAGCAATGAAACTGAAGGGGACCATCTGCAGCCTAACCCCCATTTTCCCTGAAAATTGCATTAAGATCTGATGAAAACTGTAGAAGTTATATGTGTTGACAAGGGTTTGCGGGCATACGGACAGAGACGAAACAAAAGTCGTTCGTTCATTATGGTTTAAAACGTAAAATGCGAATGGAAGATATTATTTTGTACATAGTTAAGAAAAGTCATCTCCCAAAAGTGAAAACAATGCTTGCTACCCATAGCTAGACTCAGAATCAAAAGGAGATTCGCTAGTAGCGTCAAGAGTTTTCATGGCACAAACTGTAGCATGGCTATTTCGTTAGCACTCGATTATATAAATGAAAAGGAGAAAAAGTGCTGTGAGTTTTACAGATAGTGTATGTGGGGGTGAATCGATCATACCTCAACCCAATTGGCGTTGACAGCTCACCTAATCGCGATGCATGTCATGAAGTTGAAAGTTTGGAGCATGTCCTGATGATTTCTGTCTATTTGTAAATATTAGGTTGAAAATAAAAGTTCAAGTAAATTATTTAATATGTACCTTATGAAATAGATGTATGTACGATTGATTCAAGAATATAAGTGATTGAAATAAAACCGAATTCGGTAAATTATTTGCACAATTGAACATTTGTAATCGACCTGGCTGAACTATAGCTGATCTGGCTCGACCCTATTTGGTTTTCTCGTTTAAAATGCCTTTACAGGTGATGCATGATTACTTTTGTATACAGATGGATTTGAACGAGCGTGAAACTATTTTTTGAGTGGGACTAGATCAAAAATTATTGTTTCTTCCACCCCCTTCCTTCAACTATGTTTTTCATCCCCCAGCTTAAAGTTCTCTACCAAATCGGGACGAAATCGCAAAGTTTACCATACGGTTTTAATGCTCATTACTTGAAAAAGTTTTTGTGAGATTTGACACTCTCCAGGATTATTTTGAAGGAAGGAGTTAAGTTTCTACAGTATTCAGAATTTTCATTTTTTCAAAATCTGATGAGTTGAAGAAGAGAAACTTATCTACGATAAAACTATTGCAAATAAGATACATCTTCTTCCGCCTCCTTCCATCAATCGAGACCTCGATTTCTTTTGTTTTTGTCAGCTTTGATTTTACTATCAAATTGAAACAAACTCGCCAAGTTGACCTTACAATTCGAAAGCTTATTACCTGAGGAAGTTTTTGTGAGATTTGAAATGCCCCAGGATTTTTCCAAAGATCCCAGTAAAGTTCTAACATTTTAAAGAAATTGTTGTTTCTACATAGTTTATGCTTATGGTCTTTAGATGATATTTTTTGAGAATCGAAGGCACTTCTGTCAGGAAATTTAACGCTAATTTCGTAAATATGGTCTCAAAAGTGAAATTAATTGATTTAAAGTAAATAAATATGCATTTTGAAGGCAAAAAACATTGTTTTATTGGAGGAAAAAAAACTAAAAAATCATATATTGACGGATTGAGATAGAAAAAAGTGCTTGACAGTGTTTAATTCAATTTTTCCGTTTTACTCGAAAATTTGATTCACATCCCTCCGAATTTGTCCTGTATACATAAACAGGCCTTTGATCTGCACAAAAGGACTACCTCGATATAAAAATAATGATCTTTTGAGTAGTTACTTGCAGCGCTTTAGCGCTATATTTTCTATTAGAAAAACTAAAATCACAATATTGTGACTTATTAATTATTATTTTCAGTTCAACTAGGTACTTTTACCACAACATAATAATATGTGTTGTGTTGTTGTACCTGTATTAGCAACATTAAAATATTCAAATTTAAAACCAGATTAAGACAAGTCTGGTAGAGTTCGAGAATAATTCATTTTGCCGCTATACAATACTTTTCATTGACCCTCCCAGTCGAGTATGCAAAGCAGAAAATATATGGTTTATTTTCCTCTGAAAAGCTACTCAGGGGAGGTTTCAGGATACCAACTTTACTTATTTCAAAGGAATTTAGCGAATTTCGTAAAAAAATGAAGCTATTGCAATGGCTCCAAAAATTTTTAAATACAAATTTTCGAAAATGTCCTTTATTGAAATCCGTTTTGAGTCATTCTGAAACGAATCCCAGAGTTTAACATTTTTCATATGTATATATATTTGTGTGTGTGCGTCCTTCCAGACGATAACTTTCCTTAGGATTGAGATAAAGATGCTGTTCTTGCGCCAAAAAAATCAAGCTTTCCAAACGAAAGGACGAGTTCGTCGGCCAGCATTTTTTGAGCACATTAAAGTGGTCACATTTCAAAACATATGCTAAAAAAATCACTAAAAATGGCTACAAATTGTTAATAATTGTTGAAATTATATTTTTCCCCAGAATATTGCTCAAAAAAAGTTTAATAACTATAAAATAGAACATTCAAAAATTTTGTGTACAAAATAATGCTGAAAAATGTACTTATATTTCATTAAAATTTGCTAAAAATTCTATATAAACTGTAAAATAGTTAAAAATTAAAAACTTTTTTGAATAGCAGAGCATTTTTTGAGTACATTAAATTGGTCAAATTACCAAAAAAAGTGCTGAAAAAATCACTAAAAATAGCAAAAAACGGCTAAAAATCGTTAAATGTATATTTTTTTAGCAGAATATTGCTCTATAAAGTTCATTAACTATAAAATAGAACATGAAAAAACTTATGTGCATGATTATGCTAGAAAATCTACATAAATTTCATTAAAATATGCTAAAAAATTGATAAAAAATGCAAAAAATTCAAAACCTCTTTTTGAATTGCAGAATATTATGTAGAACAAGTTTTTTGCCATGAAATTGGTAGTTAACAATTTCTTTTCCATCAAAGTCCTTAATTTTCAAAACAATGTAACATAACATAGTACGATAATTTTTCGAAAATTCGCTCATACGATCATGTAACGGAATTTCAATATTACTATGGTTTTATCAGGTAAATTTGTTCATTAATTTGTTGGTAATTTTTGCCTTAGGCTACGAGAAGGCATTACGTCACAGGAGAAAAAAATAGGAGTAGTGGTTTGTTTTGTTAAATGCTATATTATACAAAACTACACATGTATCTAACGTCCTAAAGAATCAGTTTTTGTAGGCAACGGAACAAGAGGTAGTTTTGCCAAAATGGGAGCATCCTCTTCGAAAATCGGCTCTGTCGGTATAGACCTTGGGTATCTGACGTAAGGCACCCTGTTGCTTGGGTTTGAGCTCCAGTGGTGCAGTCGACATCGAACATGCGCTTTTTCAAGCCCATTTATCTTGAAACAAATACGAAACATAAAATATATTTGATTGGAAATCATTTCACACCAAGAACGTATTGATAAATAAGTTACCTAAATGACATATTATAGGTAGTATAATAAAGTAGGTATAAATAGGTATAGGTAGTATACAAAATCAGAAACCCCTAACTTACACAAAACTACCTGTTTGGATCCCACAACTGTATTCCCCTCTACCATCTTCTAGGTTTTTATAGACTTTTACTACTTTAATCTTGAAGGTGAAAGAAATATTTGTGCCAATTTCTGAATAAGTTGATCTCATCAACCCTACTTTTCGTATGCCAAATCTTCACCAGTGCCAATTCCCAAAACTTGCCTATCTTCAAACATTTGCTCGAGATCCATAGCTACTACGAAAACTACCGTATTTACACTGTAGGTAGCATATTTAACTTCAAAAACACTTTTAAAATGAAAACGCAATGAAAGAAAGCAGGTTTTTGGGCCTACTTTTTCTGGGCCACTATACCACGTTAACATACTGCCACTGCCACACAGGCTGCCATATTTTACAGTGCTGTTTCGACGGCCTGATGATGATGTCCTTATATCGAAAGCACTCGCCCCCGATAGGTACCTACTCAACTTGCTACTGACGACAGTCTCCTCCAAAAGGTATGTAAATCATAATTTTACTATAACTACTAGCGAAAAAACGCAATTATTTGATTTAATGATCTATTTATATAAAATTGGAGGAAACTACTTACAGTCACTGTGACCAGAAAATCTCTGTTCTCTAAGGTGAGATCGGGTCCGGAAATCGGCTTGTCAGGAAGTTTTATGGCGTGCTCGGGAACGTGGACGCCAGCTTTGCGAAAAGAAACACGAATATGCCAAGGTTTGATTGTCCATGGGTGGTCCTTGTTCATAACAACGCTGAGAACGAGATTTTCAAGATATTTCGCAACCTATAAATTAAAAGTTAGAAATTACTTTACCAATCTAGTCAATTACCTACCTACTTGGGATGAAGGTCGGTATCGACTTATAAAAATTAATTAAAATAGGGTAGGTACCTCAATTTGTAACTATTAAACCATAATCTGAAATCGGCTCAAAGCTCCCTCCAAATTCAAAATACGACCAAAAGGTTTATTCAACTTTTCTCTGCCTATAATTGATCAATTTCAATGATTCTTGAAGCGTTCTGTCTATTTCCGAAACCTCTAGGTCCCATAAACCTCGAAATTTGAATGTAACATTGTTGAATGGTATCTATATTTGAAAATTTCAGAGGAAAGACCATATGGGGAATTTCAAAAGCAGTTAGATTGCCGCAAGAATCATCAAAATCGGACCACTATTGGCTGAGACAAGTTGAAAAAACCGCTTATGTATCATCCAGCACCCCCTTAACAGCTTATAGACCCAGGGTAAATTTCGTTACCCGTTCATTAAGTGATACCAACCTCGAGTACGTACATGTATTTCTGCGTTTCATGACTAATGTAAGATGACATAATTGTTGTAGGTATTTTTTATTCAACATCTCCCATCACTTCTCGCAGTAGCTAATTTTCGTAAAAAAAAAAAAAAAATGAAGTGATTGTAATGGCTCCAAAAATTATTTTCGTGGAAATCCGTTTTGAAACATCCTGTAACGATTCCTGGATTTTGACGCTTTTCAATTTTATATATACCTACCTATGTCTCATTTTAGAAGATAACTTTCCTTGGGTCATTCTCATATTATTTGACCATTTGTTGTCCGCTGTCTATACAATCGCTTTTCCCATGAGGTTTCAGCTCCACAAAAAAAAAAAATAATAATAATAATAAGAGTTTTGGAATCAATTTGTAGGTTTTTTTGGGAGGAACAGCTAGCAGGAGAACCTCGCACATCTTCAAGAAAAAATATTTCAATGTAAAGTTTGAAAACATCACAAGCGTTACTGTCCCAAGGGGGTGGGTGCGAAGTGTATCACTATCAGAAATGAAGCACGCACAATAGAAGAAATTCGAACTACGAGGGATTCCACTATATATATGATGCTGTTTCGAATTATGTAGGTTTTTTTTTTTTTTTTTTTTTCAGTTGGCTCTATTACTTTGAATGTAACGTAGAAAAATAGAAATGTCCCCCCACTATTTGGTTAAAAAAAAAACGGCGCTCCGCGCTGGAGACCCCCTCCCCCCCGGGTTGCCTCTATTTACATAATTCGAATGAAATTATTGAAACACAGAATGTGTTTTAGCTCATGCGTTTCACATAAACCATATTTGAAACCTCCTCATCATAAGCTTTCATTTGAGCCCTCACACGAAAGATGTACATTTTACAGCCCCCCCCCCCCCCCCCCCCCCCCATCATAAGCTTCAATTTATTCATATAACATGAATTATCAGAAATTAACAAGCGGTTGCGATCATGTTCACAATATCAATTATTGAGAATGATCACCTGAATGTAAAAATCATTCATATAACTCTGCTCATAACTCAGCTTATTTATTGGCCACGTACTTCGCAGAAGGTAAAATGGTTGGATAAATCGAGAGCTTTCGAACGAATGGTCAACGAATTTTGTGGGATTAAAAATAACGAAGTACCATATCACTAGCAATGACTCGGTTATAAGCGGAAATCATCAGTAAATTGTTGTAACACATTTTCGTTACACAAAAACGCAACACATTTTCGTCAACACAAAACGTTTCGTTTTCGGTTGGAGATGCCAAGGCTAAAACACATTCTGTGTTAAAAGCAGAAAATAAATTTTACTTGAGTACTACAAATTTAGCACATGTTCTACATGTAGTTCATGTTCTACATGAGTACTACATGGAACATGTTCCTTGGAAGAACAGGAGAGAATTTAGGTCACTCAGCTGATTAGGAAAGAGACGGTCATTTCAATCGTCTCTTAATGTCCCACAGAGTCTCCCTATCAAATCTCAACTTCCAAGTTTCTTTCCAGTCTAATAGTGGTTGCAATCATGTTCACAAAATTAACTAAGAAGGATCACTTGTATGTAAACAATTACCTAGGTATTCAGTCAACCACGCTCATACCTCAAATTTTTGGCCACGCACTGCACAGTGGTTAACGCAATACGGTTACGTAAATCGAGAGCTTTCCAACGACTGGCGAACGATTTTTGTAGGATGATAAATGCCTAAGATACAGTTCCGTAGCAAAGATTTGGTTGTAAGCGATAATCATCAGGAAATAGGAGCGTAACGCACTAAATGTCACGTAACGGTAATTTTGTCTCATTTTTGGCTGGGTTGTGATGGCAAAAACATGTTCCACGTAAAAAAAAAAAAAAAAAAAAAAACCAACGTTCCAGCTGTTTTGAGCAACAACATTTTATTGACAATAACGGGAAAGAGTTTTGTTTGTGATACCAGCTATCCATGAGCAGCCTTGCCCAGGAAGAAATTGATAGGACATTTCAGAATTTTTGTCAAAAAACATGGTAAACTATGTCACAAAAATTATTCATCACAAGTGTTACCACTTTTGAGTTTGACTTAGTTCAATTAACCATTCATGTCAATGCCAACTGCAAAAGATATAATTCAAGGATGTTAATTTGGAGGTGACCCCTCATTTCTATCCAGCACTTGGTTAGGTCAAGATGAATCATTTTGAATGTCACTTTTTAGTAACATTCGTGATGTGCTGTTGATAATTTATTAAGAAAAGTTATGATGAAAACAAGTTTGCTCTTATTTGACCCTGAGATAACAGTCCCCGGGACAATAAAAATCACCTGGTGGCTACAAGAACAGCTAGGTAGGTACTCAACCTCAATTTCATTCTTCTACAACATTTTCTGTCACAAGCGTTACAGTCAAGAGTTCCCTATACGAGTTTCTGGGTATAATAAATCGATAAAAATCAATTCGCAACAGCTTGGTGCATTACTCCAAATTTAGTTTAGAAATACATAGTTAACTGAATGGTTTCAAACCTCAGAAACACATACCATGCAGCATTTTGCTCTCATGACAAAACTTATTTTTGAGTTGAAAATTTCGAAATTGATAAAAAAATAAATAAATTAATAGTAACTAAAATACTGACAATTGAAACTCATGTTTGTTATCCTGAACATCCATAGTAACATTCCAGATCCAATTTTATTCAAAAAGTCGATTTATTTTTTTACCGGGGTTCAGAAAAGCCAAATTATGAGAATGACCCTCTCAGCATTGAGATAACAAATTCGTTCTTTTGCGGAAAAAAAAAAAAAAAAAATCAAGCATTCCAAAAGAAAGGAAGAGTTATTGATATTGAAATATGATTAACTAATATCTAACCCCCTATGAAATAGCTATAACCTAGTTATTTAGGGTACCGACATAACGTTTTATCATTTTCAAAATGAAGTATTGTACTTCTAATGCATTGCCCATATCTATTGAGAAATAGAGTTTAAAGATAATTAAAAATTATAATAATAAATAAAATGATGATGTTTGGTGTATCCCCACCAAGTGTCTAAAGAAACTTCTCAACAAGCTTCCTGATGAGTTCTCGACAAGATTCTTCCAGATTAAAGTGACGTAATTAAAAGCATGTTGCCTTGCTCGGAAAATTTGGAGAAACCTAGTGTCGATCATTAGTGAAGAATAACAACAATAACCTTAATCAAAGGTGGAAGAAATTTGAGACATCATAATACAAATGTTTGATTAGAGGGATTTATGAAACCAACAACTTTTTTTTTCTTAAAATTATATTTGATTAAGTAATGAAGATTGATGTAAAGTCAGAAAAATACTTAGTTGTACTATACTTGTACTGAGTTGGAATTACAAACACTCATTTAAAAATAACGGAACTTTTCTACATTGAAAACAATTAAAATAGAAGAGTACGTGGAACATTAAAACATTTTTAATAAATGAGAAAAAATTGTGACAAGATAATGATAAAAATTACTACGATTTTGTGGGTGGGGACGTTGGTTTATCAATTTGAGTCCGATGCTGCATGGCTTCTTGATACGCTTTTCGAACAGCTTTCCTATCAGCAGGTTTCCTTGATAGGACGAGCTTCATCTCATCTAGTTCTTCATTGACCCCTAGAGGTTCGAGTTTATTTCTAGGAAGCCACTGCCACGTTCTTTTAGTGTCAAAGAACAGCACAAGATACACAGGCTCGGTGTAGTTGTTGGCCAAAGCGATGACATCAGCAGGTGGAGACGGTATAGGGACACCATTGTGGACATAACCTCTAGGCATCTTTGGGTTTATGATGAGAGCCGGATACCAAGGGTAGCCCCTGCACTTGGCCCAAACCAGCTGAAGCTGCTCTAGTTTCTCTTTAGTAGTAGAGTCAGCAGCAGTACTTCCCTGATCGGAGTCACTCCATTCTGCTGAGCTATCACAAGTTGACCCAGATCGACTCCCAGAAGAACACTCAGAACAACTAGACCCATCCTCTGAACCATCTTCTTCATCAGACTTCAAGTTCATCTCAGTGCTTCTGTACTTACGGAAACTATCAGAATTCTTAATGGCATTATCAGGTTCTCCACTACTTTTAGCCTGCCGCCCTTTTCTTTTTCCTATAACGGTCGAGGCACCCTCCTTTCCAGCAAAAAGGGTAGATGCACTTCGACGTCCTGTGACAGTCTCATGTGAAGAAGTATTGGCAGGTTTTGCCTCTTCGTTAATCTTTTTGCGAGATTTCCTTCCAGGAGTCTTTTCTTCTTCTGAACCATCATCTTCAGTTGTCTTCCCCTTATTCTTAGTCCTCGTTCTCTTGATTCTAGCTATCAAACCTTTGATGAGTTTCACTCGTCTACTCCTTGCTTGACCATGACGTATACCTTTAGTCATTTCCATCAAGTGATTCAATTTTTCCATAGTCTCATTATCATCTGCTGTATTCTGATCGTTGGTTAAATTCACCAACTGGACATCGAAATCATTTATATCCATATCAGCTTTGTCAAAACTGTCATTACATTCACCTGCCAGTGTCTCAGCCTCACCTTCTGAAGTCAACCCCATTTCATCCAAATCTTTTTCAGCTTGTTTGAATAGCGGATTACAATGATCTCGCATCTTGATGGCGGCTCTATAAAATGCTGTTTCCTTAGAATTATAAGCAAGGCAGTTGTTTATCATCAATACAAAATCCGCTTTGAACTCTTGTAAGGTGCAGTATTCAAATTGATCAATTTTAGACCGCATAGTGGATAAATCCATAGGGTTTTTGACGATTTCACTGTAATCTGGAACCTCAGTTTGATCAACAGGTTCAATAAATATTTCTCCAGTATCTTTAGCCCTGATAAGATCTAAAAGGCGATGAAGGTAGAAATTGAAAGGGCACAATTCCATTTCAAGACAAGAAGCTTTGACTTTTGTGAGTTCCCTCTTCAGCTTTTCTCGTTTCCGTACAAGTTCACACAGAAGTCGAGCCCTCTCTAAATCTTGTCTTAGATGTTGCCAGTATTTTAACTGTTTGCCAAGCTCTGTTATGTCATCATTGCGGTTGGTAGCACTTTGTGCTTCTCCTTTCTTGTTCATGTGAGTAGTTTGAAGCCTCCTCAGCAGGGGAACCCCATTTCTCAGTTGACGTTTGAGAGTCCAATAAGCTATCAGCCGTTGGATAAACTGACTCTTCTTTGCAACGGAAACCAATGATCCAATTTCCTGGATTTTTTCCGGAGGAATGGTTGGTATTGATATAACTGGTGCTGTGCTGGATTTTTGTTGCTGTTTTTGCATGTTATCATTGACGTTAAGTTTAGGGCGATCTTCAGCATCCGGAGGAGCGTGATTTTCACAGAAAGCTATTTTCTCAACAATTTCACGACCTCTATTTTCTGGGTTGGTATCTTTAACTGCATCAATTTTCATGTATAGACCAGCAGCTTGGGCACAAGTAACATGAAATGCAGAGTAGCAATTAGTCTTGTGGCATTGGATGCAAGCTCCTACTCCTCTCTGCTTACAAAGGTAACACGTAAGTTTCCATCTAGCTGGTGGAATAGTCTCAATACTGTCAATAGGTTCCAGAAAAACGGTGTTGGCAAACCGCACCTCTGGGATCCATAAAGCGCAGACAACGTGAGCCCAGTGACCTCTGTCAGTTTGCTTGAATGCGCCACCATTGTTAGGGCACAAAACACAATCCACAGCCCTAGATGGTGACTGTAAGCACCTCCTACAGAGCCATTGTCCTTCAGGTATGTATGGAACTCCATAACAATCCTGATGTACTGCCAAATTGCACATGTCACAGAACAAAATCACGTTTGAATTCTGACACTCTCCATCCATGCAAATGCAGCATATAGCATCATCGTCTATCATTACAGCACCTTCACCAGTTTGGCTGTTAGTCTTCATTTGAAAATACGACTCTTTCTCAAGGCGATCCATGAGTAGTTCAAAAACATCAACAGTGACAGGTGATAGACTTTGCTCACGTCGCACATTGTTGATGAGATCCAACCAAGCCGAATCCTCTTCATCCATATCATACTCAACTTCACCATCAAGATCTTCTGCACTTTTCTCAATGAATCTTATGTATCCAGAAGGTTTATCAGGCATAACAGATAACGTGTAGTCCTCAATGACAGAAAACTGAGGTTCTGGGAGCTTCAAGAGATCTTTGGATTTGGTCAACTCCATTGTAAAATTGGTTAGCGCTCCATGTTTCACCTCAAAGTTATGTTTACTGATCAGCGGAATGCTATCATCAACTGAGAGTCGAATTATCTCATCGTCGATTTCAAACTCTACGACGTTCTGGCTGTCGGCGCAGGGGCGTCGTTCTTTGGGAGAAGCCGTTTCCACAGGTTTAGGTGTCTGTTGTTTAGCTTTAGTGAAACGACGTTTTTTCTTAGATTTTCTAGACCAAGTGTGCCCGGGAGCTGCCGGAGTAGTAGTGGCGGCAGGAGTCGATGGTGTGCCGCCGTTTTCGACGCATTTTTTCACAGTATTATGATCGAAAATTACTAAATGATACTGTAAACCGCACATACTTTTGTAAGTTTTCCCACATTCTACGATAGGGCAGGTGTACGGCGGCTGTTTGGAAGTCCGTAACTTCCTGCAGAACTCGAGGACATCGAAATCCAGATCGGAGTTTGCCATGGTAGTTATACACGTATCAAACGAAGTATTTGTTAACTCACTTCATTTTCTAACACACTATTATTATGCAAACGTAAAGTTTACGCAAGAAGCTTTCTATTATATCAAAGTTGAATAGAAGATCATTGAAAACGGAAAACTCAAAAACGATCGATTCAGAGAATACTTTTACGAAGAACAACAAAACAAACCTGTTAGGAAGGAGTTGTAGCGTAAGGCACATAAACAGTAGATACTCAATTAATCTTCCATTATGCGCCCGCAGCGATCTTGCGGAGGAACCTCTGAACTACTACCCCGCCTTGTTTTAAAGCAGCCCAAAGTCGAAATTAATGTAGGTAACATTCTTTTCACACATCCAGTTAGACAGAGGGTGTAAACCCTTTGACTACATTATAAACACGTTGATTCAAACTAATAATTCCACAAAACAAATCATAAGCCTTTGGTAAGTATGTATAATTCACTCCGAGTGGGTGAAAAAAACAATGCCGTCCGCTTTTTCTCTCATCTACCGAAATGAAGTTTACGAAATTTGAATTCGAAATCATACCTCGGTTGACAATGGCACAGAAATTTTAAGTATAAATTGTGTAGGGAGAGGGCACCGACATTTCGAACACTTCCAATAAAAGCGTAGCTTTTCAGTTAAATTTTGACAGACAATGAACCTAATGGGACTTTAAGGGTTATTTTTACACAAAAGCTTTTTCTAAATAATGTTTTGCAATCAAATATGAATTTATACCTACCCAATGTTTTAGCAGCACATATACGAATCCTAATCTCTAGAACAATGTTTTGTACATTTCAACGAACGTGCTTGATTCATAAATTTAAAAAATCTTTCTAAATAGGTAGTACAAACCTACCTACCCTGCGACATAAACCAATTTTAAACACATTTTTGCAGTTTTCATCGAATTATTTCTTGCATTTTAATGAATATTGTGCTCATTTGTTATCCAAATGTTTTGCAAACATTTCTAATTTTTTTTAAAAGTTGATTAACTTTTTTCTTGAAATAGGTAGGTAGGTACCAATATTGGGATAAAAAAATAAATTTACGACGTAGTGTTTTTTTTGTTTTTTTTTAAACTTACGTTTGTTGTATTCAAATTTTGTCTTAATTCCTATTAAAATGTTTAATATTTTGCAAATCAATAATTTGGGAAAAATCTCAATTCAGGAGAGTTATTGCTAGGAGAAAAGGAGGTCTATTTCCACGAAAAGTAAAGAGTTATAGTGTTAAATCGATTAATTTTGAATAAGGGGAAAAATATAGACATTTAACTAGCAAATTGGGCAAAAAACAATATCCTGTATGAGCAAAACCCCAAATAGTGCGATGAGTTGAGTGGAAGTTTGGTATAGGGTAAGATACACTGACTAACAAGAAGGTGGGCAGTATAAATCTCGCCAAGGAGGTGGGTAGTATAAATCTCACCAAGGAGGTGAGCAGTATAAATGTCGCCAAGTAGGTGGGTAGTATAAATCTCGCCAAGGAGGTGGGCAGTAAAAATCTACCAAGGAGGTGGGCAGTATAAATCTGCCAAGGAGATGGGCAGAATAATCTCTCCAAGGAGGTGGGCAGTATAAATCTCGCCAATGGGGTGTGCAGTATAAATCTGCCAAGGAGGTGGGCAGTGTAAATCCCGCCAAGGAGGTTGGTAATATAAATCTCGCCAATGGGATGGGCAGTATAAATCTTGCCAATGGGGTGGGCAGTATAAATTAGCCAAGGAGGAGGTGGGCAGCATAAATCTCGTCAATGAGGTGGGCAGTATAAATCTCGCCAATGGGATGGGCAATATAAATCTTGCCAAGGGGGGTGGGCAGTATAAATCTACCAAGGAGATGGGCATTATAAATCTCACCAAGGAGGTGGGCAGTATAAATCTCGCGAAGGAGGTGGGCAGTATACATCTCGCCAATGGGGCGGGCAGTGTAAATCTGCCAAGGAGGAGGGCAGTATAAATCTACCAAGGAAGTGGGCAGTATAAATCTGACAAGGAGGAGGGCAGTACAGTATAAATCTGCCAAGGAGTGGGCAGTATAAATCTCGCCAAGGAGGTGGGCAGTTTACATCTCGCCAATGTGGCGGGCAGTGTAAATTTGCCGAGGAGGAGGGCAGTACAGTATAAATCTCGCCAAGGAGAAGGGAAGTATAAATCTTGCCAAGGAGGTGGGCAGTATAAATCTCGCCAAGGAGGTGGGCAGTATAAATTGGATTATTATTAAACAGTATTATTGGATACTGATTGGCATGAGAGCGCAATGGTCCGCCTGCCAGGCCGAAATGGGCCACTGGAATAGCTGGGATTGGCAGGCGAAGCCTGCAGAGGGTGGCCCCGTGCTATAAAATATAACTGAAGATAGACATACAAAGAAATGAGAGCTGAAGGGCTAAGAATACGGAATTACATCAGTCAAATAATACTACATCATTTTATTTACTTATTCGACAACATTATTAACAAAAATACGATATTAATAAATAAATATTAATCAATATTTTAGTGTCTCAGACAAAAAGTTGGTGTAGACTGGTGCATGGATGAAGGTTGCATCAGGTTCGAACATTGATCAGAATATTGAAAGAATGTGTATAATTTTTGTTTCATGAAAATTACTGACATTCCTATCCATCACCACCCACCACTCCAATCATCTGTGATGGATAAGAGTGGTTCTTCTTTCTCGATTCTTCAATACGATGCATCTGGGAATATGCCTGACGGTTTAAATCACCAACAGGAAGACCTCTGGGGGTTACAGATTAATCGCCTCTAACCTTTGAAGGAGGAACTCTCTCTTTCCGTCACCTCTGGATGTTACACATCTGATGATTTGTGCCGAATTTTCTGAAATTGCCAGTAGGGGGGCCCGCCCTGAAATAGGGTTGGTATTCGAACAAAAATAAGGGTACGCCCAAGGAGCACGTGGGTATTCAGATTCAGTGCTAACAGGTATTCTGATTCCGATCTGACAGGTAGGATGTGGCCATTATGGAAGCTGATCGTCAGGGTGGAAAGACCTTCCACCAAAACAGTAAAGCATGGAACTTGCAAGAGGCTGCGGAGTTAATGCTGCCAAGTGACATTGTTACGTAGAACCAGTGATAAGTGAAATGCATCCAAAAAATCTGTAACCGGATTTTATAAATACTGGAAAATTCTCATCTTTTACTCTCAATAATTTTCAATTCATGTTCCCTGTGTAATTTCCATTTCATTTTGTCAAAAAATGAACAGAGCCTTTATTACAAAGCTCATTAATTTGCCTACCCCACCCCATATCAGAGCATTGAATTTTACTTTTGATATAAGATCGTCGATATGTATGTATAAAAACACAAACACTGAAAACACGAGTACGAGCAGCAAGTTGTCTGAAACCAGAATGAACAAATCATACTGATAAAATCAAACTACCTCTAAATCGAAAAGACTGTGTGCAGATACATTTTTTTTTTCTTTTATTGGTGTGGTTTTTACGCATATATCCAT
Source organism: Adelphocoris suturalis (assembly GCA_030762985.1). Classification (NCBI taxonomy): domain Eukaryota; kingdom Metazoa; phylum Arthropoda; class Insecta; order Hemiptera; family Miridae; genus Adelphocoris; species Adelphocoris suturalis. The sequence continues at coordinate 37,071,886 of CM061043.1, read as the reverse complement.
GAAATTATTCAATATTTGTTAGAAAGTTATTAAATTTAAAATTGCAGGTTGTATCCTTCTAAGTACTGTTCAGACAAAACGCTTTGGCTTATAATATCTTTTAAACCACGGTATTCTGTTTAATTTCTAACTCAGATTTTTATAGAACTTATCTTTATCCCCTTGCTCATATTGTTTTTGCCAATAATATGCCAATATTTTTGCCTTCAGGACGGCTCGTGGCTGAAATACATAACTCCTCCTTAGGTCTCAAGTACTCTAACATGTATTACAACCAGTTTTGCCTGAAAACATACGATTTTAAAACTCAGGCTGTCTACCTCAGAAAACCAGTGTGCACCTTGGACAAACCCAGTACAAGCTTGTGATAGTAACTACCACTGTCACGCTGGTTTGCAAATGTCTCGATTATCCACGATCAAGTATTCAATCCAGAATGGCCGTCTTACTATTATGTATTCACAGTTAGCTTTCCTAAGCTAACAAGTTTCCTCTGTTCTGTTTTTCTCTTCTGATCAGACGATACAGGTAATAATACTTCAAAGTGGTGATACATGATATAATTTTTATTAAAAGAAGTTTTCTAATAAACTAATAGACGTGTAATGTGGGTTGAGATTTTCTAGGGCTAAGAACAACAATTTGGCTTCTGTAATGTCTCGATCCTAAATAAATTGGGTTGTGTTGTGTGTACCAATCAGTCACTCTGGTAGGAGGGGTTTGAGGGGAAGAAGAAGAATTACTGCAGTTCCTCATTGCGTGGCCTTTTGGCCTCGTCAGGCATGATTTATTAGGTGTTGGTTCCTTATGTTTTTAGCATGTAATTTTTATAGTTCTAGCATAGCACTGTTGGTTTTCTTACTTAGCCTCTAGAATATTATAGAAAAGAATATTATAGAGATGATTGGTGGTTTAATAAGGCGCCTACATACTTTCCTGGGCTGTAAGTGGGCAGCCATCAATTGTTGAGAGTGGCGCCTACTCTCAGCTGCTGGTATAAGATGATCTTTTTGTGACTATAACTAGAGTAAGATTAAGAATTTATCTTCATGATATAGACATTTAAAATCAGTGCAATTAATAAGATTAAAAACCAATTAAATAACATTTCAACTAAAGGTTATTTGAAAAGACATGGGGCTTTCAATGAGTTGTATAAAGCCCCGCACGCCTTTTTAATCAACTGATATTATTAATTAAGCCAAGTATAAATGCCCATATCATAAACACGAATTTTCACTCATATTGTAATCAAAGTCACAAGAAGCTTATCCTATGCCATCAGCTGCAAGTAGGTGCCCCCCTCAAGAAGTGATGGCCTACCCACTTACAGCCCAGAAAAGTACAATAACAAACCACTGACGATCTCTATTATATCCTTGCAAACCCTATTCAAGAAATGGGAAAGTGGTTGAGGAACTGCAGGAATTCTTCCACCCCCCCCTCTTCCCCCCATCCACTACCAAAATAAATTATACAATCTGCAAATGCAGGTCAGGTCAGAGATCTAGCACAATCTGACTGTTGGTAGGTAGCGATTTTCTGCGTTTTTGACATTTTATGTCTTTACTTAGGCACATAAACGAAAAAAGCATTAACAAAAAGCGTTAAGGTTGGTTTTCTGATGATTTCCGCTTACAAACGAGTCGATGCTAGGGAAACGGTACTTCGTCGTTTTTCATCCCACAAAATTCTTTGACCATTCGTTCAAAAGCTCTCGATTTATCCAACCATATTATGTTAACTACTGCGAAGTGCGTGGCCAACAAGCTGAGTTATGAGCATGGTTATTTGAATAATTGTGTACACTCAGGTGATCATTCTCAATAATTGATATTGTGAACATGATTGCAATCGCTTGTTAATTTCTGATGATATTGTTATGTAGCCACTTTAGGACATTTACTTGACGATGCCCAGGGTCCGGATCAGATAAGTAGCTCTTAAAGCTAATTTCTATACTTTACACTCTAGGAAGCTGTAATTTCGTATGTAGCCTCTTTAGGACATTTACTTGAAAATGCCCAGGGCCGGATCAGCTGAGTGACTCTTAGAGCTAGCAAACGAGTCTGCAACTAAAGATATAAAATGTCCCAATGTGTTGCAGACTCGTATGTAAGCGTTTTATTAGAAATTTTGATATTGCTAACATAGTATACTGAGTTCAAAGTTGTCCAGTTATAATAACGATGGCCAAAATAGTACTTTTCATTGGAAATGGTTTTTTGATTCGAAGGTGCCTACCATTACATCTAGCAATTGAGATGTTCGTTATGGGATTGGTTGCTACGGTTATTGTTGTTGAGTCTGCCCATTGTGAAGAAATTCTAGAACGTACCCAAACTTATGGATATTCTGATTGAAGGACTAATTTCTTCTCCTCTAAACTACATCACAGTGTTACAACTCCCTTGGAATAAATGAAAGCAATAAAGTAAGTATTTCGAAGGATCCACATTACTATAAGTCAACTACAATTTCTCCTAACCTACAGGTGGTATTGTGGTTTCATTGAAAGCTGCATTATATTATTTTTTTATATGAAATGTTTACATTTACGATGCGAATCATGGACAGCAATGAAGAACCAGGATTACTGTTGAGTAATTAATGTTTTATGATACAGAAAAGTAGGTACATTCTTCAGAACAATCGGTAGGTACCTAACCTAAACATTTACCACTGCCATTCTAAATCAGTAAATGTTAGTAGATTTACAAGCTTCTCTTAACTTACTCATTAAGAACACTTTAATGATAAGTTAATAGTTTACATGCATATTATATCACGATTAAGGATACTTACTGCAGGAGCAAACGGAGAACTCGCAACAACATCCTCTTTAACTTCATTACGTTTGAGCTCTTCAGCTGCCTTAATAGCTTCTGGCGTAGCGTAATCAGCAAGTCCAGGTAGCAAAAACTCGTTGTATGCTTTATTCCTGGATAAACTGACGATTTCACCTTTCAGTCCCACCCCTATTTAAAGACAGAACAAGGAATATCGAACACACGGTAAGAAGTTAAATGGATAATAATCGTGATTAGAGAATTTATTTGGTTTCAAAATTACACGAAAAAAGTGTGTAATCAAGATGCCGTTATTATTAACATGCCCACTTATACAGTTTGTCTCAGCTGGCTTCCCTTAACTTTCTTATTAAACGAGTTAAACAACAACTGCAAATGGTGATTGCCCTCAATTGTTAGCGAATTTTCGTAGGAAATAAAGCTGTTGCATAGCTCGGAAATTTTTTAAAAAATTATTGAAATCCGTTCGAGGCATCCTGAAACGATTCCTGAAATTTATGCTTTTTCATTTATACAGGGTGATTCCCTCGTAGATGCAAAAAAAAAATTTGGGTGAAACTACATCAAAAATGGAGTAAAATGCCGCCAACTGCATATTTTTATCTCAATCCGTACTCTAGATATGATTTTTTAAAGGTTTTTTCAGGAATACCGTGTTTTTTCATTTTAAACTCGGATTTCTCCACTTTGCCTCATTTAATTTTAACTTTCAACCTCATTTTCGGTATCAGCATTAAATTTCCTATAAGAATAGTGTACTTGGGTTCTTAAAAAGTACCATCCGAAGACCCTCACATCGGCTCAAACATTGACGATTTTGATAAAATGATATTTCTGAAAATCCTTAAAACTTTACTACTCTTTTAAAAATAATCCTGGAAACTGGAAAATCTCATGAAAACTGATTCATCTAATATGCTTTCCAACGGTATTATCAATTTTACTTTTATTTTGTTATTTAGGGGAGAAAATAATGTTTTAATGTTAAAAAATGTGGGTTTTTCAATGAAATTGTTGGTTTTCTCGAAAGATGACCCTCCATGAACCAACGAGTATGGGGTCGGTTTCTATGTATTTTTTCTCGCTGGATCAAATGGAAACTCTTGCAGATCTCTCAAATACGTTATAATCGAGTTTTACACTTTAATTAACTAGTTTTACCCCATAACAAACATACATTTAATCGTAACAAACAAACTAAACATTTGCGATTTTAAGTGTAAAACTCGGTTATAACGGAGTTGGAGAGATCTACAAATGTTACCATTCGATACAGCGTGAAAAAATACATAGAAACCGACCCCATACTCGTAGGTTCATGGAGGGTCATCTTTCGAAAAAACCAACAATTTCATTGAAAAACCCACATTTTTTAACATTAAAACATAATTTTCTCCACTAAATAACAAAATAAAAGTAAACTTGATTATACCGTTGGAAAGAGTATTAGACGAAGCAGTTTTCATGAGATTTGCCAGTTTCCAGGATTCGTTTTGGAAGAGTAGTAAAGTTTTAAAGATTTTCAGAAATATTCTTTTTTCAAAATCGTCAATGTTTGAGCTGATGTGAGGGCCTTTGGATGGTACTTTTTAAGAACCCAAGTACACTATTCTTATAGGAAATTTAATGCTGATACCGAAAATGAGGTTGAAAGTTAAAATTAAATGAGGCAAAGTGGAGAAATCCGAGTTTAAAATGAAAAAACACGGTATTCCTGAAAAAACCTTTAAAAAATCATATCTTGAGTACGGATTGAGATAAAAATATGCGGTTGGCGGCATTTTACTCCATTTTTTATGTAGTTTCACCCAAATGTTTATTTCCATCTGCGAGGGAATCACCCTGTATAATACATAGATGAAAAAGCATAGCTTTTTCATATGTGTGTGTGTGTGTGGGGGGGGGGGCACTTTTGAGCACGTTGAATTGGTCAAATTTCAAAAAATATACTAAAAATTGCCAAAAATGCCCAAAAATTGTTAAATGTGTAATTGTTAGCAGGATTTCAGTCAAAACAAAATGATCACCAATTAACGAGAACATTAAAAAAATTGTGCACGAAATTATGCTGAAAAACGAATTTAATTAAATTTCATCGAAATTTCTATAAAAACTGCAAAAAAATCTAAAGTTTAAAAATCTTTTCTGAATCGCCGAATTTTATTTAGTGTGATTTTTTTTTCATTAAATTGGTTTTTAACAATTTCTTTGTACCTCCTCGATAGGTAATTTAAGAAAATTAGCTCGTACGATCATGCTGCACGAATGGAATTTTTGCACATGCACAAAAATATAAAATTTGAAAAGTACAGAAGTACTTTTCAAATTTTATATTTTTGTGCATGTGCAAAAACGTGACACGAACGATAGGGATTATTTTTATAGCAATTTTGGAGTCCCTCATTTTTTTTTTTTTTTTCTTAAATTATAAATTCGAATTTTATGTAAAATTTCACAACAGACGCCTCTGGAAGTGGTAGATTGGGTATGCCCAGGTAGTGTTTCATTCACAAAAAGTCTAGTATCAAGAATTGCTGAGAATTGGCCAAAACGGTTTTCCCTCAACATTGGGTAGATAAGGGCAAGGACTCAGTTCTCAGTGATCAAGACAGTCTCTCCATGTCAGAAAAACCCGGAAGCAAATTCGCTGATACTCTTCTAAGCCTTATTCTATAATTAATAAATAATGTTGTTCCATTAATAACATGTAAATACAGGAAAGCAATAACAAATTGTAACACCTTTCGTGACGTTAAAATTAAGTTTTCCTGACCTCCAGCCATATGTAGGTAAGGCAAATCTATTCCAAATAATTGTTTGAAAAAGAAATTAATTGTCCTGAACCCATTTTTACGAAGAACATTTTCAAAAATCGAATTTTCTAAATTGTGAACCATTGTAATCGCTTTTTATTTTCTTTGAAAATCGTAATAGTGGTTAAGTAACAAGAGAATAAAGCGTAGTTCATACTCATACATCATCAACCACAGTGTTCATACTAAGTCCATATAAAATTAGTATTTTTGGGAAACAATTTTGGGCAAACATCTTAGCAGCTTTGCAATCAGTAAAAACTCATTACTCTAGGTGAGGGGTTTACTAAAGTGAAAATTTTCCGGTGTTGACTACCTAACCACGGTAAGTGGTGTCGTATCTGACGCAATATTTATTGTATGCACTAGAAACTGAATTATCCATGATAAAATCCTATGTAATTCCCATCCAACTTCCCATGTGTTCAAGTATGACTTATTCATGCATAATTTATTTCTGATCCGAGTCCTGCTTCAATTCAAGAGTTCTTCCTTGTCTCTCTCTTTTGCCCCCCCCCTTTCAGAATTCCTACCCTTTCTTGGGGTGGTTACAATAGTCGAGTATGGTTGATGTAGAAATCTGTCTGCTTCCTCATGATGGTGTGTGTATCATCACTGATAGGCTTAACTACAATCCAATGAAGATATATGCGGCTTCTACCACTAATCTGGTAGAACACTCCATCAAGATGTCGAAGTATTCTCATAGATGAAGCCGAGGGGACGACTATACATATATTGCAGGTCGAAATAGAGCCCAGCCACTCAGATACGACACCAGGGACTGAACCTAGTCTGGGTCAGATAGCACATTAACCCAATGAGGGGTACTATGCTGGGTAATGGCTAGTGGCTACCAGACTGACCACAATTCGATCCTTACTAAATGGAAATTGGTTCATGAAATGGCCATCAGGGCAGAGGTCTAGTTGGATTCCTCGCAATGGCACGCTGAAGAACAAGGATAGAGTTGATTGATTTGACGAAAATGTGGATTCCTTCAGAATTTTGCTAGAAGGAATGGAATGGTGGCCATGCCTCTTTTAATTTGGCTTCGACGCTGCTTCTCAAATCGCTTGGCTTCTGACATCTTGTGAGTTTTGGCACTCAGTTGTCGTTAACTATTGTAAAATCTATGGAACTAGAAAATTGTGAAAATAATGCTAACCAGGGTTCCAAAAGATCCTCATCCAGAAATTATAGTCAACCCAAACCAACTTGTGAATATGTTATCAGAAAGGACACATTGTAAAATAAGGGAAATTGTAAAATACTAGATTCATGTGTCATAAATGCCTGCAAGTTGGTCTTCACATGCATTGGCTTTATGGTTTTCACAAGATGAACAAGCTGTAAGCAATATGTTAGTTGGAATATTAACCAATGTTACCTCGACTTTCAATAAACCTTATATATATTTCTCGAAAGGTTTCCGCAGATACTTCCATGGGATGGACCTTACCATAACACTTACCCGTAGTGAAAAATAGGATATTTTGCCCATAATTAGTCTTTTTAGGACCCATAAGGTACAAACAAGCAGAAAATTTCAAAAATTATTTCCTCCAGGAGCTATGGAAATTGGGGGGCTAAATACCTGCACGCCAATATTAAATATTAATATACCTAGGTGTTGAGGAATCGTACCTATTATTTTAGAATAATACAATAGTTACTTAAATAATTATCAAGTTGTGACTTTCCCGTCTTCACAACAACTCTATTTTCAAATCAGTAAACATCATCACATGGTTACAGAACATTGAATAATATTACCTACCAATAATAAATTATGGTGTAATCAATTGAAGCGCTACAACAATAGATAATATACTAATAAAGCACTTTACCTTCAACATATTTTTTGAGCACTATCTTCACATTTGGTCGTTTCACAACTTCGGTATCTTGAACCAAATCGTAAACATAGTCCTTTCCTTTCAACTTGACGATCGTCTCCCCATATTTTGGAAGCCTGACTGGATATCTTCTCTTCAAGATGAAAGTGGTCTGAATCGTAACATATCACAGGTAACATATCTCATTGGGCGTAACATTCAACTGTCATTGTAGAAGTTTCAGATGATATTTAGACAACTAAATCTATAGTTACCGAACGAATAAATTGCCAAACTTACCCTTTTGGCGAGGAAAGTACTATCGTAGAAACTAGCCAATAGTGGATGATTACCACCGAGAGAAACGAATCTATTGAAATGCCGCAAATGCCTGCTTAGCTCGTACATTTTACGATGTAACACACGCGGCACTACTGGATCAAATAAAAAATGAAACTACGATGAATTTATTCGAAAAATTATTCGATGTACCTATCTAAATATATTATAGTTTGTACCTACAAAAATATACCTATCACAAAACTCCCAAGCAGCTTATCACATGTTTGATAAGAGGCAAAATACCACCACCACCATTGAGGTGGTGGTTTTGCCTGCCCGAGTAAAACAGCATGGATGAAGATACGAATCACTGAACGAAGTCTACTATGTACCTACTATCGTCTTATCGGAGAGTGATTAGAGCAGAATGGGTCTCCGAACATGGAAAGCTCAAGGTAGAGCGCAGCATGTAAGGACCTTACTGATTTCCTCTTCTCTAGTGGCCTATAAGGGCAAAGGTAGTCGTGACGGACATGAATTGTTTTTGTTATTTAGCTGGTTACCTATTTGTTTGTTTGTGTGTTTCTTTATTACAATAATTTATTTATTAATTACATAATTCTTATTTTTGACTAGTATTGATGAGATTATTGATGGTGCGAGAAATGAATTGTAAAGCGAAAAGGGGTGACGTAAGGTAGGTAGGTAACTATCAACAAGGGGAAAGTCATGTCAATTACTATGTTCCTTAGGTCCTTCGCCCCCTAGCGCTGCTAGCGGTGGACCTTGTTAGTTTCGAGACGCATTACAGGTATGATCTAGTAGGTTGGTACTCATAGAGGATCAGTGGCTTGGCAATCCGAGCCGCTAGCTTTCTTCGGAAAATTCGTTTAAATGGAAAATTGACACTTAATTTAACTGAAGGTTAAACGGTGCACATTTTCTTCACAATATTTGGTATAAGAATCTACCGTCCTATTCAAAAATTTTAGCCTCCAAACTACTTGAAACCTATTTGCGATTTCAATGCTGACCAGTTCAATTTTGGTGAAATTTTGCACTGAATTTAATTGAGACATAATTAAATTTGGTGTGGCATTTTTTCTAAAATTGTGAGGCGTTAGACAAATTAAGTATGAGAGGGATTCAAGTACCTTCGTAATTATTATAGATGGTTAGAGATGGCTTGATATTTAGCTAGGATTAGCTGGATGGTTAAAGCGTACTGCAACGGCCGTCGAATTTGAGAGCAGGAACGAGAATGGCCGCCAAACGAGATTCGCCGCTTGGCTTGGTGGCAGACGCAGTCCTGCCACCACTCCGGATTCTGTCGGATGGATTTCATGGAGTGCTGATGGATGTTGTAATTCCAACACTCCCCTCCAAGCTTCCATCCAGGCACTTCACCGTATTTAGGCGTATCTCCGGGTTTAGTAATGATTGTGAGAATTGAGGGAGTGAATGAGAAGAAACCTTCTCATTCAATTCGATCTGCAACAGTACAATTCACATACACACATTCCGATTAGTGCTGGAATAACATCGAATTCCTAAATTTAATGAATTTCGATTTGTTCAGTGACTTCGTCAGTGTGTCTGCAATTTGATCATCAGTAGATATCCACCGGATTATGATGTTACCTTTACGGTGCTCCTGTCGTACGTAAAGATAGGATAGCCTAACCAAATGTTTCAGAGTAGACGAATCATCTACTTCCGCTAAGCGGATTGCCGGTTTAGAATCCTCATAGATTGTCGGTATTATTTTGATCCCCGCTAACTCTGAACACATTGTACGTATTGAGGCTAATTCTCTGCACGCCGTACTCATTGCAACGAATTCGCTCTCTGCTGAGGAGAGAGCTATGTGATTCTGACGCTTAGTACTCCAAGCTACCGGATTACCGAAAAGGTAGATTATGTAACCAGTCGTGGAGAAACCCCCTTCGGCCGAGAGTCCTAGGGATGCATCCACGTAACAATCTATTCCATCCCCCTTATCGGAGAACATAAGTTCAAAATCTTTCGTACCTCTTAAATATCTCATTATCCGTATTACTGCTTGCCAGTCCTCCATCGTAAAATTTGACTGTCGTCTACTCAGAATATTAGTAGCATATGAAATATCTGGTCTGACTCCCCCTTGTATGTACAATAATGATCCAATAGCTTGTCGGTAAGGAATCGAATTCAAGTCACCGGGTTGTTTCAATTTTTCTTTGGCTCCGTTCCTATCAACAATCATTGGCCTAGACACCGTTCTATCACAATGAGGGTCAAATTTCTTTAACATCGATTCTATGTGAGACCTCTGAGTAAGACCGATAGTTTTGTTCCTCCGGTTTCGTATGATTTCTAATCCTAGGAATTTTCTTGGTTCTCCCAGATCAGTTATCGAGAATTCCTTTTCTAATATAGATTTTACTTGTTTGCGTTTTTGATTACTATTTGTTGCTAGTAAAATATCATCGACATATAGCAACATTATAGCAATTTGATCTCCGGATTTCCAAACAAACAGGCAGGGTTGGAAAGGATAGGGTTTAAAATCCATTCTTTCCACAGCCTCCTGGAATCTTATGAACCATCTCCTTGGAGACACTTTAAGACCGTAAAGAGCTCTGTGTACTTCACATACACTATGACTCTTTATATCATCACCGGTTTGTAAGTATTCTGCATACCCATCGGGAATTTCTATATATACGAGTTTGTCTAAGGAACCGTTTAGAAAAGCCGTTTTTACATCGTACTGAGCAAGATCTAAATCGAATTTGGCTGCAAGTATTAATAAAAATTTGACATCTGGTAATCTTGCTACTGGAGCGTAGATTTCAGATATATCATACTTATTATTATCGGCAAAGCCTTTTACTACAAGTCTGCTCCTATATCTTATTGAACCGTCTGCCTCCGTTTTCTTTTTGTGAACCCACCTAGTTTTCATTACCCTCACACCTTTCGGTACCGTATTTCGAGGAATGATTTTTCCAGGTGTTGCAATTTTCCAAAGACTGAAACTCCGTTTCAATTGCTTCTAACCAAGCATCTGCGTCTGGCGAAGCCAGTGCTTGTGAATAGGTAATTGGGTCCTCCCCTAATTCGTCTGCAGAAGTTTGTAAGAAACACGCCAGATTTTCTGCATTATCGAATTCTTCGTAAAATTCGCATTCATCATTTTCGTGAATTAAAACCGGGTTTGATGTCTTGTCTGTTTCTCGTCCGGATTCAACAGAGACATCTTGCACTTGTTCAAAGCCGGATTTAAATGAATTTTCTAATGAAAATTCAACTTGATCAAGTGGCGATTTAGCAATTGACTTGTCTCTCAAATAATCCGCGTAAGTCCTACTTTCTACAAAATCTACATGTTTCGATCTCACTACCGTTTTATTTTGGAAATGCAGTAAATTGTAACCTGTTTCACCGCATTCTAATAAGAAACCCAAATTAGCTCTAGGAGCGAACTTTGACGTGCTTTGGGTGTCTAAAATATAACATTCGCAGCCAAACCGTTTTATGTATTTTAGTGACGGAAGCCGTTTTAGTGCCAGTTCAAACGGGGTTTTGAATTCCAACGATTTGTTGGGCGTCCTATTGTGTATATGCACGACATGTCTCATGGCATATGCCCAAAAATGAGTAGGAATTCCTGATGAAATCAAGTTAACCCGGATTTTCTCCTCTAATTCTAAATTGAATCTTTCAGCCGTTCCATTCAATTGAGGAGTATATGGTTCACAAACCGTCAAGGATATATTTTCCCTATGTAACAAAAATTTCATTTCTTCCGTTCTAAATTCTAAACCTCCGTCCGTCCGTATTTCTGACACCTTAGTGGTTTTCCCCCGTCAATCTTCTAATTTCTTTTAGACATGAGAGCAAAGCCATATTGACTCCCATTTTACTTCCAAGTTCGTAAGCAAATGCATATCTACTCGCGTCATCCGTAAATGTGACAATATATTTGGCCTGAGACCTAAATGCTCCTGGTTTTAAAGGTCCCATTAAATCAGAGTGCAGTCTCTGAAATGGTATTTCGGCCCTATGTCTGACTTCCGAACATGGCTTTCTTTTTGCTTTCGCCATCTTACAGTCAGGACAATCGAGAATGTTTACACCGAATTTTACATTTTTTAATTCAGGGAGAACTTTACCAGCTATTTCGAGATATTTCTTTGAGGCATGGTTAAGCCTGTAATGCCATGCCAATCCTATGTCATTCCGTAATTGTAAAGTTTCAGCCGGGTTTTCTCCGTGTTCAGTGTCAGTTCTCCCCTCTAAACTAGTATCCGAAATTTTGATGGATTTTTCACCGGGTTGATCAGTGATTCTCCCCCCTAAACAAGTATCTGTAATTTCGTCAAAATTCGTATCTTGTTTACGTTTAATTCCCTTTAGTTGTTTCTCCGGATTAGTCATTAACGATCCACCGTGACCTAATTTCAACAATTTCCGTTTTTCCTCCGTACTAAGTTTTGACAAGGGGAGAGAAAAATTGAGCCACCAAAACCGTCCATCAAATGAACCCGTTTTAAGTGTTTCATTCGAAATTGGATCACTTATTATCACTCCCTTATCCGTCAATAAGGCCGATAAACCTTTCGCTATTTGTTTTCTAATAGAAAATAAATTTTCTATTAAGTCTTGTGCGTACAATACTCCTTTTAAAACACCGAATTTCCGTTTTTCTTCGTTGTAATATATAATATCTCCGGATTGTTTTATTATCAAGTCTGTGTCCCTAGCATTGTTAGCACATGAAATCCGTGTTGGTGTGATCAAGTCCGTTATCGTCGTAAATACATTTATATCATTAACAATATGCTCAGTAGCACCAGTATCCAAAATGAATTTCAACTTAAAGTTTTTACCGTCTATTAGGGACGCCAGAGACACCTCCGATCCCCAGGAGTGTAATGCAGCTGGCTTTTCGGTTGTCTGAGCCCTTGGAGTCGCAATTGCCGCCACCGAACTGTCTGACTCCACATCCGCAAATTGCACCCTGGGAGGAGTTGCGCCTCGCTTACTACGAGCCACAGCCTTTGTCAACCGGTTTTGCGCCGTCGTCAACCGGTTTTGCGCTGGCGTGTGACTCCGTTTTTGAGGGTTGTTACGACCAGTCCCCGGCCTCGATTTATCCCTAGTAGCTGATAGAGCTCGTTCTCTTCGTTTAATTACGGGAATGGGGTCACTCGTTCGACTGTTTCTGCGGGCCATCTTCGTACTCGCAGTCTGTGGACGCCGACATTCAATGGACAGATGTCCAAACCGTCCACAGTTATAGCACATCTTGCTATCGTTTCGACATTCTGCCTTTGTGTGTCCTAGTATGCCACACTGATAGCAGACCAATTTCGCCTTTTTGACCCCACTTCCCCCTCCGGATTGGGTCGAATTTTTCCGCCGTTTGCTGAAGGAAGGCCCCCTGCTAAGGAAGGCTCTTCCTACAGCCTGCTCTCTCCTACTATTTTCCGACATCATATCATACATTGCGAACATCCGATCAAAGATGTCCCGAACCCTCATTTTAGAGTTCTCCTGGAGTGCATCTTCAGCTATCCTGGGGCATGCTTCCGAGATAGCATTAATTAAATTTCTCCGGATTGACCTATCTGTCAGCTCAGCCTCAGGGAACCTCCGAATACCCTCCACAAGACCCTCAAATCGATTTTGAAACTCGAGTACTGTTTCCAGCGCCGGGTTAAATCGAGTATTCATAAATTCGATTTGCATTGCATGTTCCTTCGCCTGAGTAGGCGGATCGACCGCCTTCTCAATCATGCTCAATGCAATTGATGGCTCGTTCACATCTTTGATCATCGATTGCAAACCGTGATCAATATTGGAAATTATGTACGAGAGTACGATACACTTCAACTGATGAAGCTCTCTCTCCGTGTAGTTTACTGCCGGTTTTATGTTGGGATCGACGAGAAATTGATAGTCACCACTCGCCAAATCCAACATTACCCTTCGTTTCCACACGGCGATCGACCCTTCCTTCAGTGGATTGCCTCCGTACTTTAAATTCGTAATTGGCCTTGCGGCCACTCCGGGTTCTTTGTGGATCTTAAAGGCACAAGTGCCCACCGAGTCAGATCCACTCGCCGTTGTGTTTACAACCGGATTATCTAGGGGAACCTCAAGTGTGCGAGGAGCATCCTCAGATCTACCAGAGCCCTGCTCTTCCACCACCATCTCTGACCTCGATGTTGGAGGTGGACCCATGGTCATCGAAGCCAGAGCCGCGAATTTCAGAACAGACTCCTCCGCAAACTGTTTGATCTGATTTTGCATCATCTCATACCTTTGAGCGTACTCAGTCTCAAGCCGAGCCCTGATCGCAACTTCCCTCCTCTCGACTTCCTCGTTAATGAATCTCTTGATCTCTTCCGTGTTCATTGTTCTCTGTAATTAGACCAAGAGACGAGTTACTCCGAATTCACGACCTTCGTTTTATAAACACATCCCTAATCCTAGTATCATCCGGATTTATGTACTCCGTTCTACAAACACATCTCTAAACTTCGTATCATCCGGATTTATGTACTCCGTTCTAAAAACACATCTCATTTCCGGATTTATTTAAGCCTTAGTGGAATCACTCATAACGTTCTATCAACATGGTGTTAGGATTTGAATGCGCCTCGATTGCCACGCATAAATTGGAGTGCGGTCTTGGGGTTATCACATATGCCCCGCTACCTTCTGTCAATTTCGCTTCCTTAGAGAAGGTACTGTCTCTCCGAGACATGCGCGCTGTGCGTAGGTAACAGAGCCTTCGACCATCTAATCTCCCAGCGACACGCTTACAAGAAGACTATCCCGCTGCAAATCCGCTCACCACTGCCGTACTATTAAATCGTATTTCATTCTCGAACTGTAAATCGTAAATTAATAATTCGCTCATTCGCACAAAGTTCTAGCTAACTTTCGTACTTCTTTATTCTTATGAGTGTTTCCACCTTATTTCAGTCTTGGCTTGTCATGTTGGGGTGTGCATAGCGTATTAAAACCGTATAAATCGTATTCATATTAGGTACAATTCGCAAGCAACAATGAATTATTATTTTGCAGCCGAATAAACATCCATGCTCCGTTCAGCTCAACTGAATTTTCATCGATCTTTTGACTTTACAAGATATTATAACGTTCGTTTGCAAGAATTATCAATACAAACATTCAACACAACGAAGGAGAAAAAGGAAACAGTCCACCACTGCGACCAGAATTAATATAAACTTAATTATAAGTAGGATTACCTACTACTATGCTTAAATTATGTTAACACTAGTAAAAACTAGATATATTAGTGATCACAGTAAGTAGTACTGATACCTCCAATTCCTCGTCCGATTCATGTTTCTTGTTTCTAAGTTACATACTCAACTTTTCGTATTAGTTCAATCAATAGAATAAAATATCGAAATCAAATCGTAATGTTGAGTAACTACATTTTCGAATCGTAGTCGGAGCTAACGGTAACCATGGTAACCTTCATTGCCGCAATTCAACCAAACTGACGTTCGAATTCTAACGAAAAACAAAAATCCGTAGACATGGTAATCTACCAACAAAACTTCGTGTGTCCTCCGTATTTCAACCAACGTAGTTGGCACCACTGACTGTCAAACATTGACATCTCCAACACATCAATCTGGCATCGTAATTTTACTCTTTTTTTTTTTTTTTTTTTTTTTCGGGGCGTAGGAGGAGGGCGACTCCCAGTGGTCCCCTTGATACTCCTGAGGCAAGGGCCAACCCGGGACTGTTTAACACATTACTTCGGGTTGGCCCCTCTCTCTCTTCGGCTTTTCGCCTCTTCTCTCTTGACTTTTCGCCCTCAGCATTTGCTCCGTCTTATACAAGATTTACCGATCTTCTTCTCCTTACGTCCCCCCAGTGGGAGGTTCAGGAGTGCCTTCATTCATCTTCCTCGTCTTCTTCCTCTTCTTCATTGTTTTCATCCACCGATGTCCAGCTGCTATCCAAATTACTTATTCCCACGTCTTGATCGTCTCTGTTGTCTGGATTCGGTCTTGAGTCCACAAAAGCCTTCTTTCTCCGTAGTACGTCTTGCACATATTGGGCAACGGTTTTCCACTTCGAGCTGTTTTCCAGCATAATATTCATCACTGTTGTGGGCGTGAAAACTCCTATCTCGTGGAACAAACTCTCTCGGTTACTCGAGTGGCCATCGCACCAGAAGAACGTGTGTTCAGCGTCGTCCCAGTCGGAGTCCCCATATGGGCACTCGGGGCTCTGTGCCCTACTCACTCTGAACAAGTAGGCCATAAAAAGGCCGTGTCCAGTAAGGAATTGGGTCAGGAAATAATCCACTTCCCCATGTCCCCTGGCCACCCAGCTCCTCAAGTCAGGGATGAGACATCTTGTCCATCTCCCCTTGTGTCCAGCTGTCCACTCATCCTGCCACGCATTCAGCGTCTTTTCCCGCTCCTCCTTCTTGGCTGCTTCACTGGGGGCATAGTCCCGCCTCTCGTAAAGGGCTCTTCGCTCCGCGATTAATAAGTGGATCGGCACAACACTAGCGACCACGGGTATCGCATCTCCTGATACCGTGCGATACGAACAGGCAACTCGTAGGGCCCCTCTACGCTGCACTGCTGCAAGTGGTTTCCTGTAGCATTCTCGCCTTACCGCATTGCCCCATATCTCCGCTCCATATAACAGGATGGAGTGAATCACCGCCATAAACAATCGCCTCGTAGGCTGCCTAGGGCCCCCAGTGTTTGGCATTATCCTGCTGAGGTTGATCACTGCCTGAGACGCCCTTTGAGCTGCGCGCTTTATATGGTCTCCGTATTTTAGCTTGGAGTCAACATAGACCCCGAGATATCTGACGGAAGGCCGTGTTATAATCTCCTCCCCTGCCACCATCAACGGTACAGCTGTGGGGATTCTTCTACTTGTGACCAAGACCAGCTCCGTCTTATTGGTGGCAAGGGACAGGCCATGTGAGAGCATCCACTCTGTCACCCGCCCCATAACCATGTTCAGTCTGATCTGCAGTTCGTCTAAGGTCCTTCCAAGTATAACGACGGCTACATCATCGGCATAACCAATCGAGTGCGTTTTCTCAGGCAGCTGGAGGCACAGCAAGCTGTTATAGCTCATATTCCACAGCAGTGGGCCAAGGATAGAGCCCTGAGCGACCCCGGACGTCAGGGGCCTCCGTCTTCTTCCGTCCACTGACTCGTAGAGCAAAGATCTATCCTTCAGATAGTGCCTCAGCATCCTCACCAAATATGGGGGCCCCCTGAAATCGACCTCGAAAGCCTTGATTATATCAAGCCACCTGGCTGAATTAAACGCGTTGGTCACGTCCAGCGTCACCAACAGTCCCATCGGTCTCGAACGGTGGTTTCCCCTCATTGTCTTCTGTAGGCCATTCACCGTTTCTTGAATGGCCCCCACCGTGGAATGTCTGGCTCGGAATCCATGCTGACTTGGCGACAGGTCACCCGCTGACTCCACTGCTGCCACAAACCTTGGCTGCAAAAGACCTTCCAGTCCCTTGCCCAAGGTATCCAGAAGACACAGGGGCCTCCATGCAGAGGGCTGTCTCTTGTCTTTCTTCCCCTTGTCCAGGAGGCAGAGCCTTGCCATCTTCCACTTCTCACTGAAATTACCTGTCACAAGGCAACCGTTATACATCCGCAGCAGCAGCTGTGGAACTGATTTTACTGCTACTTTCAGGACCTCCACGGGAATCCCGTCTGGCCCAGGAGCCTTCCCATTTTTCATGGAGCCAATTGCTCTTTGGAGTTCCTCCGTTGTAAATACTGGGATCTCCTCGATAGTGACCTCCATTTCAGTATCTTCCACGGTCGGGTGCTGGGGGAAGAGCCCACCGACGATCCTCTCCAGCAGTTCGTCCTCAAGCACCACCGTGCCTCCTCTCATCAGCTTCTTGGTTACAATTTTGTAGCCTGTTCCCCACGGATCCTCATCAACCTCTTTGATAGTGGCAAACCAACACTTGGCCTTGCTCTCGTTGATCAGCCTCCTGAGGCGCCTTCTGGCTGCTCGAAACTCCTCCTGCCTTACCGTTTGGGCAGCTCCTCTACTTCGTTGAGCTTTGCGTCGGAGTCTAATACATTCCTTTCGCTGGGCCGCGATTATGTCATTCCACCAATACACCTGGTTCCTCCTTGGGGATCGTAATTTTACTCTGAGTGTGGACAACACCGTCATAATTCTACATTAGTTTAAAACTTAGAATAAACTTATAAATAAACTTATCCACACTCGAGAGTTTCCACCATGATGTATTATTGGAGGGCCAAGGGTTTCAGCTTCGAATTCATCTCGCCATGTCACAGTATGCAATATGGCGCTGTACTGAAAATCGAGAAATTCCGTAATTTATTTCGAAAATAATTTTTCTCGTTTCGAACATCCGTACTCATCGTAATATTTATTCAAAACCGTTATTCCGTACTTTGGGATTTTACACAGCCGTATTTTCATGCTCGAGCCTTACTGAATTCCGTAATTCACGAAAAAGTCAACCCAAAAATTTCGATTATGTCAAGTTCAATAACTTCATAACCTCGTTTAAAATCGTATTTCCGTTTTATGTGACTTCTCCGGATTATGACTTTTTCATTGTAACTTTCTGAAATTCCATATCCAGAGAAAATAACTGTTCGATTACCCTCAGTAATAAGTCACAAATTACTGATTCCGAAAAACGAGAATTTAACCTATGCACAGCCCAACAAGTGAGCAAACCCCAATTGCTCCGCCATGTATACATTTGAGGCGTTAGAAAAATTAAGTATGAGAGGGATTTAAGTACCTTCGTAATTATTATAGATGGTTAGAGATGGCTTGATATTTAGCTAGGATTAGCTGGATGGTTAAAGCGTACTGCAACGGCCGTCGAATTTGAGAGCAGGAACAAGAATGGCCGCCAAACGAGATTCGCCGCTTGGCTTGGTGGCAGACGCAGTCCTGCCACCACTCCGGATTCTGTCGGATGGATTTCATGGAGTGCTGATGGATGTTGTAGTTCCAACAAAAATGAACATTAGATTTTCCAAGTTGTTCATTTTGGCAGCCAAACCAATTACCAACTTGCATTTTCAAAACTAACAAACATTCAAATTTTATTTAAATAAAATTCAACCGAATCCAAAACATTGCATTTTGAAAACTGATCAGTGTATTTATTATTATTATTATTTTGTTTGGTTTTTTATCCCTGCCCAGCCAGTAATTAACTCTTGTCTTCTCCGAACGTGCCAAAATTTAAATTTCAGCTGAATACATTTCAAACGTAGATAGGTACCTACCTATTGCAACAAACACTCGCATGCGCCTAGTTGTATTTTGATAGGTAACTGGACCAGATTAAATCCGAAGGGATTTTTGCATTGTAACATTCAATTAAGATTAGGTACCTACTGCAACAAAACGTTTTGATTGACTTTAAATTGATGAAATTTCGCACTGAATACAGCTAAGACCAATGACTGAAATTATACTAAAATGTTCATTAGATGTTCTTTTTGATATTTTTGGCAGCCAGACCAGTTAGGTATACCTATATGAACCTAATTGGGTGTTCATAACTTACCGCAATTTCGAATTCAGTTGAATACAATTCACCAGAATCACAAACAAGTAGGTACCTATTGTTTTTTCTTTTTGTACCTACCTATTATTTTTCATTATATTGATAAAGATATTTTAGGGACCTTTTCCGTTAATTCACTACCATTCATTCATTCTGACCTGTATGTCCAACTAATCTGTATTTTTACTAAGGGATTGACTACTTGATGTTCTGTATTTTTGAGATGCGAGCTTCCAGACAACCAAACTATACACCCGGAGGGTTAGGAATTCATACCCAGGTCTGACCTTCGCCGAGTTCGACCAACCCTCCAAAAGGCTGATTGTGACCGCAGCCGAATTCGTTGTCATTTGACGCCTCTATTCCGTAGGTACCATAGGTTTCATCGTTATCTAAATATTTTGATAAGCTTGAAATGTCCTAAAAGGATTGCTGACAAAATGATTTTTTTTGTCCCATCTATATCTTAGTGGTCCACTTTTGTAATAAACAACCGCTAAATGATTCTTGCCTGCTATCAGAGTTGGAGACCTAGGGTTGGTTTCATTCGATGCAAAATTTAATCTTCTACACTTTTCCGCTGGACAAAAAAATTTTTTTTGAGCTTGCTAAATATGATTAAAAACATGTTTTTCGGTGTTTTTTTTTTTTTTTTTTTTTTTTTCACCAGAAAATATGCGTGGTGTTATTTTTTTCGAAATCAGAGCAAAATAATAAAACTAAAACAGAGACTGGAACGCATTACTTTTAAGCGTAGCTGGTTTGCAGATATTGATTAGTGAAGGGGCTAACGTATGGCCCATATTCTCGTGACGTCACGCCTGGAGTAGGTTCGCGTTTCAGCCAAAGTCGGCCATGATACCGCCCTACGTCAATGAATCGCTACTCAACCAACCTATTTCTCACAAGAAGTTTGCCGTCTCACGTCAACATAATTCGTGGTTATAAGGCCATTTTTCAACAGTTTTGTTTTGAAAAAGTATTATATTGTAGCCATACAAAGTTTCAATTCGACTAAATGTTATAATAATCATGCCTGCCAGCGCAATAATTGATTGTAGATTGCTTTCAACAATACCAATCTAACGTGAACGAGTTTTTATTTGGACTAGGAGCCTACTAACTATAGTAGTTAACCAGTGTCAGAAAACTAAAGAACTTCATTCGTTTAGGCTTTGAGAATAATTAACCTGAAAAATAGTAAAGAAAAGATGATTGAAAATTCCTCAGGTGTCTGTACTGCTGTGTAGGTACCTAGCCATTGCTCAGGTAGCTTCATCAGCGTTTTATTATAAGTTCGTAGTACTATGCTTAACTGAGGAAGCTTTACTTGTTATATTGAATGAATAAAAGGAGAGATTTGTCAAAACAAAACAAGGCAGGTTGTTGCTACACCAAGAAACGAAACTACTTAGGTAGGTACGTACGTCCTACCAGATTTGCTGTTGGTTTAAAGTGCCTAAACAAAGTAGGTGGGTCGTTGCTTTGCCGACGAATACAACCGCTGATTAGCAAGTTTGTCAAATATCGAATCAGGGAATATGCAACATGAATTAAAAACCAGCTGCAAGGAAAAAACCTTGAAATGCATTCCTCTGAAGGTAAGATTTCATAAAGACGGCATTGGCAGTGCAGTTATTGCGCGAGTTTTTCAGTTACGCAAATTGTATGGACAAAAAAGGTAATTAGGTAGGTACCTACTTTCGTTTTGATCAATGAAGTACCTACATGAACAAGTAATAATATACGGAAAGTACGTAGGTATACCTTACCTCTAGTTGGGTACTTACCTTTCCACATGTGATGCAACTTACTATTCCCGCCTAACAGAGCTCTCATAATGCATCCTTTCACAAGACCGCTTTCACAGTACTCTAAAGATTTTCAGTTTCAATTGATTCAAAGAAGAGTTCTAAAACTAGATAGGTAATCCACAACATCTTTGCGGCTGATGTCTGGATCATCTAGAACACTTGTATGTCAACTCCCCAACACACATTTCATATGGATCTCTACCCCACAGATTAAATCTTGCGTTCGTAGCGTTTGAGGTCAACACCTGATAATAACTTGATGTAATTTGCATACAATTTATCAGCACCCATAGCAGCCTTTTACAAAATCGTGTGTCATCCAAACATTACATTATCAATGTTAGCAAGACAGACCGCTGTATACCGGTTATAGCATGTATAATTGATTTATTCTAAATGTTCAACAACTGAAAATTATTGATGGTAAATAGGTACCTACATACGTACGCTAGAACGAAGAAATACCTACCAAATTCAACCGATATCGGTAAGTAGGTACACCAGACTTTGACCACTAGAATTTTTTACTAAACCTTCAAGGTAGGTAGTGAAAACGCTCCAACTCTGGGTAATAAACATTTATTGTAATAAATGATTATTTAACTTAAATGTTTTCCAACTTGTGAAGGGAGAATGATATCCGTATAGTACTAACAAGGTCAGGAACTTAAAATTAGTTTGCATTGACTTTTCAATTCACAAAAAGAAATGATCCACATGTAGATATTGATGTTACAAGGTATTGGTGTTACCATGTGTTGTATATATATATTGGTTTAACACCAATATATATATATATATATACAACACATGGAAACACCAATGGTGTTGCCATATGGTGTAAATTCTACCGGTATTTATCATCCAATAATAACAGAGAAATTCAACTGGGAAATCCCCTGAATCAAACTACTCAAACAATGATAGCGTAAATTGAAGTACCTATCTAAAATCGATCAACTCACTTGTCTCAAGAGAACAATTTCCAAAATAACAATGTTATGACTTTTATTTTATCTTAGCGTTTGATTACTTTTCAAGCTGTATTAGTGTATATAAGATACTCTAACAACTGACGTATAAATAGAAAACAGCTAGATATGATATTATAACAACGAGTGGAATCACCACCCAATCAGAGGATAAAATTTAGATGTAGTTTCATTTCTCAACCATTCGTAGTGTTGATTGAAAACTGGTCTTAGTATGAGGTTTTTATTTCAATTGACGATTCTGTTTTTATTTAATATACAAAATTTCGAGTTTACTTCAGTTGAAAGTAGTGATGTGGTGGTTAGCGAGCGTGCTGCAATATTATCGTCAAACAATGTAGCAGTTGCAACAGCAGCAGATCAGTGGTTAGTACAAAAATTAGATCATTTCGACCCGTCGAGCTCTCGAACTTGGTGGCAGAAATACCACACAAATGAAACATGGTTCAAAAACTCTCGCAGTAGTCCAATTTTTCTTTTGATTGGTGGGAATAGCAGAACTGAAGGGAAGAGCGTAGCTGAAGGAGCTTTGATGGAATATGCTCAAAAGTTCAATGCCTTGACCTTTCAGATTGAACATAGATTTTACGGCGAAAGTCGCCCCACGGACGATCTTAATGTGAACAATTTACGATTTTTGAGTGTCGATCAAACTTTAGCCGACATTGCTTCCTTCGTGGAACACATGAATGCTCGTTACAGGCTCAACTTCAACAACAAGTGGATAGTTTTTGGGAAGGGATATGCAGGCTCCCTCGCAGCATGGGCTAGATTGAAATACCCTCACCTCATTTATGCTGCAGTCTCGTCTTCAGCACCCTTACAAGCCGTAGCAGGTTATTCTGGGTATGACAACAATGTTTGGAAAGTGCTATCGACTGCCAAAGCTTCTTGTCCTGAAAACATCCATGAGGCTTCATTAGCAATGGAAACCCTCTTAAAATCTCCAAGCGGAGTCGGAATGTTGGTCAAAAAATTCAAAAGATGCAGCAGTTTAGATGTGAAAAATGACACCGAGGTGGCTTTCTTCGTCGAATCATTAGCTACACACATCCGCAACACAGTCGAATCAGCTTCGGGCACGTTGAGCAGCCATAGTGCATTATCAAACCTTTCAGTTGATGAAATATGCAATTTGATGACAGACAAGAAGTTTGGAACACCACTTGACAGGTATGCTGCTGTAAATAGCCTGTTTACATTTGGTAGTTTATTCACTTTTAATAAGTGTAACGATCTCAGCTATGATGATTATGTGGCGGAATATTTTACAGCTTCCAGACCATGGCTGTATCAAAGATGTTCTGAATTGGGATTTTTTCCGGTTTCTGAATCTAAAAACAGCTTGTTCGGGTCCCTTGTCGATCTCCAGTTTTACGTCAACGCTTGCCAACTGGCGTTTGGGGATGCATTCGGAACTAAATGGCTGATGAACGGTGTGGAAAGACTGAACATGATGTACGGTGGTTTAGATTTGGAAACGTCTAATGTATTGTCCATAGGAGGGAGTTTAGACCTGTGGCGAGATTTGGGGCTTCGCAAGTCTTCAAAGCGCGACCTGCCAGTGGTTATTATTGATGGAGCAGGCTTGGGTGCCGGTTTGGACGTTCCTTTTCAAGATGATCATCCGCAGTTAGTCAAAGCCAGAAACATAGTGCAAAAATTCATAGGTCGTTGGCTATCCAATAATTCCACTTTTACATGAAGTCACTGCGGCACCTTAATTCATACGTGAATAGAACTGTGATAAATCTCATTTTGTGTTTTCAAAGGCCAGAAATATCAGATGTGACCTTAGTTTTGATGTTATTAATATAAAAGGTTGTGTGATAGGGGTACATTTGAATGTCAAGAAGCAATTCGGACCTTTTCTATTTTTATTCATTTCTAAATTGTTTCTTGTGAAAATCATATTTAAGGGTAGTTATACATTTTTAGGAATAGTTAGATAAAACTTTTTTTAATTCACTCAAAATTCAGTCATTTGAATAAAATTTACTCCTTTGGTTTGAGAAACTATAACAAATTATAACTTCCTATTCTAATAAACGAAGTACCTATTTTGATGTCGTATTTTTTAATTTGAGGCTGCGAGTCGGACTTTGATTCCTTGTCTAATAATTGCCCTATTTACTTGTTAAGATAGGAAGTGGACGGAAGAGGATAGAATTTGTCGTGGGGCGGGCGGTGACCTGCGTTCAACCTCAACGAGCAGGCCGGGTGGCGAGCAGCTGTGGGTTACTGGGCGTCGAAAAATTGGGAGTGGTCTTCCATCGTATCTTGAAGGTATGTAGAACAAGGAAATGTCGTAGGTCACCACTGTCGTGTTTTGTACTTTGAAGCTGCGTTTCGGGCTTTGACTCCTTTTATAATAACTACCCTATTTTCTTGTTGAGATAGGAAGTGGATGGAAGAGGATAGGTTCACCCCGGAGCACGTAGTCCGATGAGGTGAGATAGGAAACGTCCCGGAGCGCACAGTCCCGTAGACAAGGTTAGGATCTCATCTCGGAGCGCGAAGTCCTGTAAGATGAGAGGATGCGGGAGATTTGCCGTGAGGAACAACATGAGGATCGTCCCGGAGCACAGGGTCACGTGAAATGAGGGTTATGATTGATATCAAATGTTAGTGGGAGGAGTGAGTATTTATACCCCTTAGATCCCCTGTGGGGGAAAGTGACCGTTAAGTGCCCCATGCAACTGTAGCAGGCATTTTGTGGATGTGAGTTTCGAGCTGCTCCGACTTTGTTTTTATATAGCAAATCGAAGTATTATTGTTTAGGCTCACAGTATAGTTGGAAGAAGACGGCTTGATTACGCCATATCAATCTCAATATGATTGTATCATTAATAGCTACTGCGCATGTGCCAATGTAACGACCATAATTTTCACAGTTTTCATCCGATTTTGATGAAATGGTCAGTGAATGCGCGGGGTAGGTTGTAGATTCCCCTGTACCTATTTCGTCGTTCTCAACTCATTACTTCATTCTGCGCATGCGCAAACGTAAATTACATTAAGTATTATCTTTGTTTCTTAATTGACCAATTATGACGTTTCACGCTACCTCTTGATTAACTCTTTTCCTCTATGGAATTTTTCAAGATCATTTAATTTTTTTCACTGATCTATACATTCGTGATACGCAAACGAGGAAGCTATGAGCCACACCCAAGTTGGCAGACGTTTTTATGTTCTTGTGATTTAAAAACGTATGGGTAATTATTTTGATGATTTCGAAGTTGAAAGAACAATAAATAGACAGTGTGTACCGAGTAAGTGGTTT
The DNA here is from genome assembly GCA_030762985.1 of Adelphocoris suturalis. Lineage (NCBI taxonomy): Eukaryota > Metazoa > Arthropoda > Insecta > Hemiptera > Miridae > Adelphocoris > Adelphocoris suturalis. The sequence continues at coordinate 37,046,446 of CM061043.1, read as the reverse complement.
TTTGGAATATATTTATCAATGAACATTACTGAGATGGCGTTTTTTCCTGTGAAATTTGTTCTAGTGGCACCCATTGAATTACATCCTGATGTAGGAGCGCCTAGGATGTATTCAAACATTTTATTTCTGAAATATGGATGACCGTAACATAGTAGCCTGACGTCTTTTTTACCTTGTTTTATGTGTGAACTTAATTGTGGTGGCCCTGAAAAGGGCCGGTGATATATGGCGAGTTCACACACTTATGTTGAATGCATCCATTGAATTCAATAACTTTAAATACGCTAGAAGACAAGCTAATAGTTATAAAACAACATCAGAGATATGTAGGTTAAATTTTGTTGATGAAAAATTAAGCAATCATGCCAATTATTTAAAGCAATAAAATTATACATCCTAACCTTGAGTTTGGTACTTATTGACTGTACGAGTCATCTAACAAATAATGGTTTCTAGGTAGTCTTGAATATTATAAAATTAAATTTCACCGTGTGACCTATTTCATGTACCGCAGTTGGCCAGTAATCTAGAGAGACTGAAAACATGAAATCACGAGTCAAGTACTAATGCCAATTTAAGAGTGATCAATATCTAGAAATAGGTTATCTAGTGAAATATGAGTGCTTCAGTCAAGGCTACAAGTGTGGGTATTTTATTAATTATCTTCTGTGAAACATGGCATGGCAGTGCATTCATGACTTTTCGTTATTTGGACAGTTCAGATTATAACAAGTTTTAGGAAAAAAGGCCTTCCGTCCTTAAATTGGTTTTATTGGTTATATGGTTTTATTAAACGCCAACGTTTCTTCCCAGGAACTGGGGCTTCTTCAGGGAGATTAATATTAAAAAGTGTAAAATATATACTTACTTATAGTTTTATTTTTTGTTAAAAATCGAATTTAAAGTTATGGGTTTTTTGAAAATTAAACAATGTTTTTCCGTATGTTTTACCTAGTTCGCAGGTGACGGTAATTATAAATTTAGAGTCCATCAATCAAATACGAGTAAATTTTGCTCAAATTTTGAGTGTTTTTTCGGAAGTTAATTGAATTTGAATTTTTTATCTTAACCATTTCTAGAAATATTCTTTTTTGCAAATTTGATTCTCGTCCTACAATTTTGAAATTTTTGAAGTCCATAGTATGCCCAGCTACAACCCTTGAAACGAGACGTTTGGGTAATTTTCTGTCAGTCTTGATCGCTCAAATTCGCATGCAATGTAGTTATAGAATATTTGGTCAAAATTGAGAAGTTTGATTAGTTGGACAAGAAAATTGAGTTTTTGTCTTTTTCTGAACAACCTATTGGCTGTCTGACTGGAAAAAATCAATACCTAATCTATTTCCATAATATTTTATGTTATTAGAGTTTTGATAGGTGTTGTTTACCTTTAGGTTAAAACGTTTTTCGGATTTATTATAATGACCCAACGTTTACACTTACGTAGAAACATGATGTTAAGTACGATTTGATTGTATTTTTAATTACACTGATATGAAATGACTTTTCTGATATTGTGCTATAAAAATCAATGTGAAATAAAAATGTTTGTATTTCAGCCATTTTCAGCCTTTTTTTGCGATTTTTCAGGACAAGTTTTTATTTAAAGGATTAATTGTGAAAAACACATTATAGTCTTATATTTTCTTATAATCTTATATTTTTACGTATAAACTCGTCATATAACTTATTTGCTCGTCATATAATAGGTAAGTTAATTCATTAAAACAATTTTTCTTAGTGACCATTTCAAGAACCGCTATAAAATTTAATAAATTCTATAAACTGCCAAAAAAGTCCATAAAAATCATGAATCGGGAACTTACTCAGAATAGGTACCTACCTACATCTGTTTGACTGGAAATCCTTCTTTAATCGTCAGTGCAGCCCTAATATTCAGTTGTTCATTGTGGTGGTTATCGCCCGAAATAATGCTTTCAAGGTCTTGTCAACATTATCTTTTCCCTGATCTCCCAAAGTCTTTTACGATAAGAGAAAACACAAACTAAGGTAAAAATTGATAACTATGGAGAATGTTGGAGTTGAATAACAAGGCGATCAATCATGCGGAAAAGATTTCTAGAAAAATAAATCACTCGCTTTTGACACGTTTTACAAGTACCTTCTTATAACACTTTTTGGGGAACTGGTATCACATTATATTAGAGTAGTTGATCGAGCAGCATGTGTAGGTTTTACTTGTGTTTGGTTGTAATTATTTTGGCATGTGGTTTGATTTCAGCGGAGTCAGTTAGTCGAAAACATAGTTCTAGATTGGTGGGTAAACCTGGCATCGTACACAAGGCTGTCCTTCCTCCAGACGAATGGTTTATCCAGCGTTTAGACCATTTTGATCCAACCAATCAAGGAACATGGTGGCAGCGATACCAAACGAACGCTACCTGGTTCAAAAATACCAGGGACAGTCCGGTCTTCCTCATGATTGGTGGCGAGGGTGAGATCAGTGCCGAATGGATGGTGATGGGGGCGTGGATGGGCTACGCTGAGAAATACAACGCTCTGTGTTTTCAACTTGAGCATAGATTTTATGGTCAAAGCAAGCCCACTGAAGATTCTTCGGTAAGCAACTTACGTTATCTTAGCAGCGAACAAGCTCTCGCAGATCTTGCTTATTTCATTGACGGCATGAATAACAAATATAAACTAACATCAAACAATAAATGGATCGTTTTTGGGGGAAGTTATCCAGGATCTTTGGCCGCATGGGCTCGTCTCAAATACCCCCATCTCATTCACGCAGCTGTATCAACATCGGGTCCTCTTTTCGCTGAAGCTAACTTTAAACAGTACGACGAAGTAGTTCGTGCATCACTAACTGCATCCAGCACACAGTGCGCTAGTAATGTTCACCAAGCTGCTTTGACGGTGGAGCAACTGCTGCAAAAGGGAGATGCTGCGGATGTTCAGAAGTTATCAAAAATGTTTCAGCTTTGTAAGCCATTAGACATCCGTAACGTAAAAGACGTATCTAATTTCGTGGAGTCACTTGCAGGAAATATCCAAGGTATCGTTCAGTACAATAAGGATAACAGAATTACTTCTGACTCAGTTTTACCTCCAACTGTAGATGACATATGTAAGATTATGAATAATAAGAGTATAGGAACTCCTATAGACAGGTATGCTGCAGTTAACACGCTATTGCTAGGGGCATCTAATTGCTTAGATGCGTCGTACAGTTCGTACATCCAGTCCCTGAAAAGCTCAGCGTATAATGACGGCCGCTCTTGGATTTATCAAACTTGCGTCGAATTCGGATTCTATCAAACTTCAAGCTCTAAAGGTGAGCTGTTCGGATCGCTCTTCCGACTCCCGTTTTTCATCGATCAGTGCAAAGATATTTACGGGGAGGATTTTGACAGCAACCGCCTGAGTGAAGGAATGAAAAGGTCCAACTTGATGTACGGGCAACGGAACATACAGGTTTCAAGGGTTGTGTTTGTCCAGGGCTCTCTCGACCCCTGGCACGTACTGGGAATTTACGAGTCAACTAATCCTGAAGCACCGGCCATACTCATCGATGGCACTGCACACTGCGCCAATATGTACCCTCCTTCACCAAAAGACCCACCACAGCTCACAAATGCAAGAAAGAGAATCTCTGAATTACTCGAGGAGTGGCTCTCAACCGAATAGCGTGTTCTTGGTATATGTTTCATGCTTATATAATATTTGTAAATTTTTAATGGATCAATGGACAGAACATTGATTCAAACAAACAATAAAACTTTAACTTATCACTGGAATATTGTCTATATGAATCCGCAGCCTCTTCATATGACAACGGGTTCGTTAACTTTTCTATTTCTACTGAATTTATGTTTACTTGCTCAGCAGTTCGAAGAATTCAAAGAAGGTTAGGTACCTATTTAATAATTTTGATAGGTCGCAAATATTACTATATGGTAGTTAGGTACTCTCTCTCTTGAACATATTCTCTGGCCTAATGAATAAAATAAATGTTGCATAGGCTAAGTTTTTGAGGTCAACGAAAATCTTGTCTATTTCCACGAAATAAAGATTTTCAATGTTAGATCAATTTTGACGGTTAGGTCATAAAAAAGTCCAGTCATGCAGCATGACCCCATGAGCGAATTTTTGAAGAATATTACCGATTTTTACAACCAGCGAACGGCATTATTTCGATTTTTGACTGATTTTTCAACTTTGAAATTTTTGATCACTTGATACATATTCTTATAGGAAATTTTACGCTGATTCCGAATATACCACATGTTAGTATGCTGAAAAAATTATTTCGCACAACAAATCGCAAAAAACAGGCTATTTTGAAATTTTTGACTACATTTTTGAAAATTTCAACCCGAAGATGTAATCCGATCAAGCTGGCCAACGAACTTGAACTTTCGTTTTGTGCCCTTAACATTTTAAAATTTGTTTGAAGTTTCTAGCACAATTCTACGGACAGTTATCGTCTGGAATGACACATACATATATACATACATACATACATATATACATACATACATACATACATACATACATAAAAAAGTCCAGTCATGCAGCATGACCCCATGAGCGAATTTTTGAAGATGTTTCATGCAAATATTACCGATTTTTACAACTAGCGAACGGCATTATTTCGATTTTTGACGGATTTTTCAACTTTGAAATTTTTGAAAACTTGATACATATTCTTATAGGAAATTTTACGCTGATTCCGAATATACCACATGTTAGTATGCTGCAAAAATTATTTTGCACAACAAATCGCAAAAAACAGGCTATTTTGAAATTGTTGACTAGTACATTTTTGAAAATTTCAACCCGAAGATGTAATCCGATCATGCTGGCCAACGAACTTGAACTTTTGTTTTGTGTCCTTAACATTTTAAAATTTGTTTGAAGTTTCTAGCACAATTCTACGGACAGTTATCGTCTGGAATGACACATACATACATATATACATATATACATATATACATATATACATATATACATATATACATACATACATAAAAAAATGCGTTAAACTTCAGAATATGATTCAGAATAGTCTGAAACGGATTTCTGCATAAAAGTTTTTCAAAAATTCACATTCTACAAATTTTGAGGCGAGAGCAATAGCTTAATTTTTTTCAAAAATTCGCTAAAAGAAGGTTTTTGACTGTTTGTTAGTGATAATGACCCCCCATCGTTGAAATCTATCTATCTCTTTTTCGCTGTACCTCTCCTTCTTTTGGTTTATTCTGTACTGAAATGATATAATGTTGGTACTATAATAAAATTACTGTATGATGATACAGTTATATTATATAATTATTATTAATATTGAAAACCTTATTACATTTCTCATAAGCATTCCACTAAACAAGCGGATTTCATGTCCGAAAATCACGCACGTATAACTCACCTGCCGGAAGTATGAGAGTGAAACAATGAAGAATAATGATTAGTTGGTATCAATATAACACGAACCGAATGTAACGAAGGCTGCTCGTTCCCATTAGGATTTTGGTTCCGTCTAAAAGATCGTCTACTGAAGACCATGTGAACGGCGCCTTCCCCTTTGATTGATGAAAGTAGATTGGCCGACTCTAATCTTTTTGAAGCGATCTTGATTATGTAACAGCAAATTACAGTACTTACACCAACACTAATTGATTGATTACATCTTTGTGCTTTTCTTATAATTTGAATCGAAACAGCGAACGTTGAAGTTGCGAAATTTCTGGTAACAAAGTTTGACAATATTCAACAAGTTCCAGTCATGCAGCATGATCGTATGAGCGAATTTTCATAAACTATCTATCGTACTATAGTATGTTAAATTGCATTGAAATTGGAGCAATTTTAGTTTACAGAAATGGTTAAAAACCAATTTTATGGCAAAAAAATTATTCTGAATAAAATTCCACTGACTCAAAAGGGATTTTTGATTTTTAAATTTTTTTGCAGTTTTTATTGATATTTTAGCAAGTTTTAATGACATTTACGTACGTTTTTCATCATAATTTTGAGCAAAAATTTTTAATGTCCTAGTTAATCGTTGAAAATTTAGTGTTGACTAAAATTCTGCAAAAAATAGGAATTTAACGATTTTTGGCCGTTTTTAGCCATTTTTAGTGATTTTTTGGGTACACTTTTCGAAATTTGACCAATTTAATGTGCTCAAAAATTGTTGTCCAACGAACTCATCCTTTCTCTTGAAATGCTTGATTTTTTGGCGAAAGAACGAAGTTTTTATCTCAATTCTATCGAGAGTTATCGTCTGGAATGACACATACATATATATACTTATATAGTGGTGAGTTTCTGACTAGTCAAATATGAGAACTTGAGGTTGAGAATTGACCAAGCTAGTCTACACAAGGGCTACACAAAGACTAGCTTGGTCAATTCTCAACCTAAAATATACTTATACTATATATATATATATATATATATATATATATATATATATATATATATATATATATATACATATAAAAAAGCGTTAAAATCCAGGAATCATTTCAGAATACCTCAAAACAGATTTCGATGAAGAAAATTTTTGAAAATTTTTATTTTAAAATTTTTGGAGCCATTGCAATAGCTTTATTTTCTAAGAAAATTCGCTAATATTTTCTAAGAAAATTCGCTAATATTTTCTAAGAAAATTCGCTAAAAACGGACTTTGCTTCCGTGCCTACCGAAATAGTGGAAACATTGTAATCAATTATGGGGGAGAAAAAAGAGTCCTCCGAATCAAAATTTCCGATTTGGCATTTGATGTTTTTATGTAGTTCGATTCTTTAATGAAGGCTTTGCTCACGGAGAAAATTAAAATCCCTGTAACCATAATAACTTCTACAGCTTGCATCTGTTTTATTATCTGTTATTGTCAGGGTTTATGAGGGTTGGATTCTAGACGGTTCTCTATAAATTTCCTTGCTCTCCTGACATTGGAAAACATGTTAAACGAACCCGTAAACACATTAAAACTAAATGTATATACTTTATATATCTTGTTATACAGCTTGCTAAAAGAATTTCAACTCGGAACAATGAAATTCAAAGATCATCTCAACGCTCACAATCTCTGAGAATTCCATACAAAGAGGTCCATTATGAAATCGATCTACAGTAAAGCTCTTGGATGTAAGAGGGAGATTGGGGATAAAATTAGATTAGAGAGGCTGCTGAATTAAATGGAACTCCAAAGATTTCTTTTCTCGAAAGTTACGATGCACATTCGGTAGTACGGTCGTTGACATGGAATAGTGGATGATAAGTTACATAAATACCAAATAGGTATTATACGGGTAAATTTTTAAGGAGTTACGATCAAATTCGTCCAAGCAAATACTGAAGATTCATATCGGAAAATACCTATATCATCTGCCGTTTAGTTTGTCGCACTATGCTGTTTGAGATTCGTGATTCACAAGCTTAACTAGATACTACCACAAGAACAATGGTGACGAAAGCGTTCTAAAAGTAAACAAAGCTCAATTTCGAGGAAAATTGAGAAATCTGGTCTTCCTTGACTTATTTGGAATGCAGTTACCGTTCTTAGAATAATAGCAAGCTACGAAATCCACTGCTACTTAAAATGCTATGGGAGGACATGATTTCCCTCCTTACCGACATTAGTTTAAAAGGAACTTACCTAATAAAGGACCAGTGACCCCCGACCCACTTCCTTATCTAACTTCGTGATTCACTTGGATCTTGCTCAACGTTGGCAGTGAGGGAATATTTCTTCTTCAGAACACCCGAAACTACGTAACAACGCATCAACGGGCTGTCTGGGTAGCGAACTGGGTATTCGTGTGAACTTACGAGATGAAACTGCATGTGAACGGGGCGATTAAATGCTCGCGTTGCAGCACGTTGGAACCTAATTAGAGTATTCTTTCCTTACTGAACCCAGCTGTGATGTATAACTAATAGGTACCTACAAGAAAACAATGTGTAGTGCAATTAATTAAGACGATTACAGCACGCGCCACCGATGTAAGATATGAAACATGTGTTGCCACTTAATCAAGACGTCTGGAGCGATGCTTCTAATTGCATCATCTAATCTAATACATCTAATCCAGAAAGTTGGCGTTATTGATGTTTTGCCAATGAAAATATAAAAACTGTAGTTTTAGGACGTCCCTCTGTAGTGAGCTCAAAGTAAAAAAGTTCCAGTCATGCAGCATGATCGAATGTGTGAATTTACGTAAATTAGGTACCTATCGAATTATAATATGTTAAATTTTATTGAAATTTGAATCCATAGAAATTGTTAAAAACCAATTTTATGACAAATAAAGAACTCGCAGTAAATAAAATTTGGTGATCAAAAAATGTTTTGGATTTTATTTTTTATTTTATTATTATTTTTTTTCAGTTTTTATAGAGTTTTTAGCAAATTTAATGAAATTGAATCGATAAAGTTTCGTATTCATTTTCTTAGGTTGTCTCTCTGAACACACTGAGAATTCCTTAGGTTGAATTTCCCGATATTTTTCAGCATGATTTTGTACATACATTTTTGAATGTTCTATTTTAGTTAACAAACTTTATTTGAACATTATTCTAGCAAAAAATATAAATTTAACGATTTCTAGCCGTTTTTAGCCATTTTTAGTGATTTTTTCAGCACATTTTTTAATTTGAACATGTGCATTTAATGTGCCCAAAAAACGCTGGTTAACGCGTCCTTCTGTTTGGAAAGCTTGATTTTTTTTGGCGCGACAACAGAATTTTCACTCAATCCTTGAGAGTTATCGTCTGAAAAGACATATATATATATATATATATATATATATATATATATATATATATATATATATATATATATATATATATATATATATATATATATATATTATATATATATATATATATATATATATATTTTTTTTTTTTTTTTTTTCAAAAAGCGTTAAACTCTAGGGTTCGTTTCAGAATGGCTCAAAACGGATTTCAATGAAGAAATTTTTCTAAAATTTTTATTTTAAAATTTTCCAAGCCATTGCAATAGCTTCATTTTCTACGAAAGTTCGCTTTTAAGGAAGAATGGAAAAAACTTGTAGGAAATCAGAAAACGACTCAAGCGTTCTCGTGTAACGCCAGTAATCCCCAAAACATTCGGCCTGTGCTCCTATTTCTCGGGACGCGGTCACGCATTAGTTTCACGCCATTCAATTTTCGCTTCCTCGCTAGCGCTAACGGGTGGTGAGTATGAGCATTAGACGAACGTGAGAACGCTCAATTGCTTCCTTGATAGAATGGTGACTCAGGACCAAAACATTGCTATTGTCCCTGTGTACTATAGGACGAACGATAAGTTTGTTCTGGTAATAGTAGGTAAGCACTTCTACGGTCAACACAAAGGTTTCTGGTATTGATATATATATATATATATATATATATATATATATATATATATATTATATATATATATATATATATATATATATATATATATATATATATATAGCTATATAGACACAGACTTACGGCGTCGTTATAAGGTGAGGCGCAGGCTTACGGCGTCACCTCCCAGTGCTACAAAACGATGCCACAATCCTGTAATTCACTTGACAAACAGGCATACGGCATCACTTGTCTTGAAGGCGAGGTATAACCAAAACCAATGAAGGGGCTCAAGTGAGTAACGTGAAATGCAGGATTGTGGCACACATACCGTGTTTTTTCTCTCTCTCTCTCTTTTTTTTTTTCTTTCTTTTCGGCCGCACCTATGATATAAAATTGGGGGGTTGGTATAAAAATTTTGTTGTTGTTTTTTTTTTTTTTTTTTTTTTGTTTCGTGATGAATTCATTTTTCATGGTCCCGAGGATCTGGGCGGTCAGGGAGGGGATAATGTGACGATTGTTATGTTTCAGCTTTTTTAAATCGGAAAAAAGTTTTTCACTAGTAAAATTCGTGATGAATTCATTTTTCATGGTCCCGAGGACCTGGGCGGTCAGGAAGGGGGTAAATGTGAAGATTGTCATATTTCAGCTTTTTGAAATCGGAAAAAAAGTTTTTCACTAGTAAAATTCGTGTAAATTCATTTTTCATGGGCCGAGGACCTGGGCGGTCAGGGAGGGGGTAAATGTGAATATTGTTATATTTCAGCTTTTTAAAATCGGAAAAAAGTTTTTCACTAGTAAAATTCGTGATGAATCCATTTTTCATGGGCCGAGGACCTGGGCGGTAAGGAAGGGGGTAAATATGAAGTTTGTTATATTTCAGATTTTTACAATCGGAAAAAAAGTTTTTCACTAGTGAAATTTGTGATGAATTCATTTTTCATTTTCCCGAGGACCTGGGCAGTCAGGGAGGGGGCAAATGTGAAGATTGTTATATTTCAGCGTTTTAAAATCGGAATAAAAGTTTTTCACTAGTAAAATTCGTGATGAATGCATTTTTCATGGTCCGAAGGACCTGGGCTGTCAGGGGAAAATGTGAAGATTGTTATATTTCCGATTTTTTAAATCGGAAAAAAAGTTTTTCACAAGTAACATTCGCGATGAGTTCATTTTTCATGGTCCCGAGGACCTGGGCGGTCAGGGAGGGGGTAAATGTGAATATTGTTATATTTCAGCTTTTTAAAATCGGAAAAAAAGTTTTTCACTAGTAAAATTCGCGATGAATTCATTTTTCATGGTCCCGAGGACCTGGGCGGTCAGGGAGGGGGTAAATGTGAAGATTGTTTTATTTCAGCTTTTTAAAATCGGAAAAAAAGTTTTTCACTAGTAAAATTCGCGATGAATTCATTTTTCATGGTCCCTAGGACCTGGTCGGGCAGGGAAGGGGTAAATGTGAAGATTGTTATATATCAGCTTTTTAAAATCGGAAAAAAAGTTTTTCAGTAGTAAAATTCGTGATGAATTCATTTCAATATTACGTATACCCACCTACCGCCAGAGTTTGATCAAAATCGTACCACTAGATGATAAGAAGTCGAGGTTATATAGTAAATCAGGAGTAGTTGCATCTCGTTTCTGACTCAATACTTCACTCTGCTCATGCGAAAACGTAAATTCTACCAAGCATCATTTCCCACACCCTAGTCATCCGATCTCGCTCAAATTTGAATGATAGTTGGGGGATGACAATTTGATCATCCCATATCAATTTAAACATTATTGTATCACTAATAGCTACTGCGCATGCGCCTATGTGAAATACTTGCAACGACCTTAATTTCCACAGTTTTCTTCCGATTTTGATGAAATTGTCATTGAATGCGCGGGTAGGTTGTAGGTGGTCCCGTACCTATTTCATCGTTCTTAACTCATCTGTTCATTCTGCGCATGAGCAAATGTGAATAACATTGAGTATCATTTTTTCGTTTCTTAATTGACCAGTTATATGACGTTTTACGCTACTTCTTGTCATACTACGTCATTTAAAACTTTTCAATGATCTATACATTCATGATACGCAAACGAGGAAGCTATGTGCCACACCCAAATTAGCAGACTTTTTTGGGGGGGGGGGGGGGGGGGGAGATATTTTATAAGGATGTGTTATTAACTTTGACGACTGGTTAGGCCAATAGTTAACGTTGAAGATGAACTATGGGTGGATAATTTTTTAATTGATTAGGTAGGGTTGCCTTCACGGGCTTTTTATATATGGTGTTTTTGCACAAAATTTCGAAAAAATATAGTTGGTATGTTGGAAAAATATATTTATATCGGTGTAAATAAGTTGTGGATTTATTGGGATCGGAAGAAGAAAGGCAAAAAGACCTGACTTTTTCATGTTCAAAGTTTAACTGCTGATAAATTCGTCTCAGCCTGGCCGAACACTCGAGTATTCGTAACGGAAAACTTGACCCCATTGAGAGCAGATATACTACGGATGATCAAGAAGAAAGCAGAGAAAAGAAGCATCAAATATGTCTGGATTAAGAACTTTCTAGTCCATACGAGGAAAAATGAAAATTAGCCAGTGAAGGTAATTCGTACCCTCGACGACCTAGATAACATTCAAAACGTGATATTTGCTTTTGAAAATTGGTTGATCCACATGTAGACAATTTCAGTGATGGATATAATGAATTTTGCTTCCTCACTACCGAAGTTAGGAAAGCTATGTGTTCGTGATTGAAGTCGAAAAAAGGTTTTGTCCTCCAAAATCAAAATGTTCTGTTGCTTTTTGCGTTTCAGAGCTTGCTGATCAATTTTGGTTACGTGTCCGTCTGTCTGTCTGCCTGTTTGAGGAATGTCGTATGAATTACATCAAGATTGGTGGAGTAATAACTATAGCGCATGCGCAAAACTAAAATTGATCGAGACAGAAATAACTACGATACTAATGGACCGATATTTATGAAATTTTCAAGGATTATGGAATTTAGCTCCTAGACGTTCCCTCATGAATTTCATTACTGTTGGATAAATGGTAGTTTTCGCGAATGCGCAAACGTTTATTTCTTATAACGACGATTTATCGATCATTTTGACTCGTACTTTGTTCTTCAACTAATTCTATACGTCCGTGTTATAATATTTGAGGAAGCTATACTGCCCACCCAACTTGGCAGACGTTTTTGTGATTTGGTAGTGAGTCTAATTGAATGTCTTACCAATCTTTCAATGATTACATGTCTAATTGAATGTCTTACCAATCTTTCAATGATTACATGAGTTAAAATGAACTTGCTATTGGGAACAAAAAATTATTTTTCATATGCACTTCAGGAGCTACAATTGTAATTTTGATGAAATGAGAGTATTGTTGGAAACTGTTACTTTTAAGCCAGATTTTATTATTCTTAATGAAGTCTATGGTAGACTTTGCGTACTATTGCAACTTATGAATGGGTACAGGGCCTCAAAATCATCGAATAATAGAAATTATAATGACATAGTTTTTTTTATGGCAATGATAAATATGATTACAGTATTGAAGAATCAACATTGTGTGATGCAACAGTAGGTACTTAAAATTAGATTTGTGTGTGACAAGGTCTATGGAATTTATAGATCCCCTACAACTAATCCTTATCAAGTTTATTCGAGATTTGATGTCGGAACTTGAAAATGTTGATCGAGATTGTTTTACTTACATTGTAAGAGATATCAATATCGTTTTATTGCAAGAAGATAATAGTAATGATCATCTGAATATGATTTCTTCCATGGGGTTTCTTTCTCTAATTACTGAGCCCACCCGAGTTCAAGGGTTGTCAACTAGTTGCTTAGATCATATAATTGCCCGATCAAAGCACTCACAGCTCAACCCTGCTGAAATAAAGAGAGCGATTACCGACCACTTTAGCAAGGTGGTGACTATTGTTGATTCACACAATGAAATCTTGAATGATAACAAAAACGCCTTAAAATTTAAGAAAAAAATTGGCTTTGAGGCAGTAGGAGTTTCTTTTTCTAACATGGATCGGTGTTGGGTGTATGAAGAAGATTTGAATCAGTCGGCAAATGCATTTATTAATTTATTGAAAAATGTTATTGAGTATCATACTACAGTTGAAACTTTCAAACCCACCTTCAATAGACATACTCCGTGGATTACGAATGGTCTAACGATTTCTATTAAAAGACGCGATAAACACAAGTTTAGCAAATTAGTTAAACAACCCTACAGTAAACGATTAAAAGATTACTATAAAAATATTGAAATAAGTTGAAATACATTATTAGGAAAACTAGAGACACAGTAACATTTCCAACAGAAAAAGAGTTTGCCAAGTTGGGTGGGCAGTATAACTTCCTCACATATTGTAACATGGACGGATTAGTAGAAGAACAATTATTTAACATCCGACAGTTCTGTTAGTGGCGAAATGTTGGGTGGGCAATTTTTTGGGTGGGACATATTTTAACATGGAAGTATAGAATTAGATGAAGTTTTATTAGTTCCACATACTCATTATTTGGTAGCCCTTCTACGCATATGAATGGCCTATCTAAATTAAAATAAATATTAAAAAATGTAAAATTAATACCTATGAATATTGCTTTCCAAGATTTCATGTGAAAATAGGAACTGTGAAAATACGAATCCTACGAATTTTCAAATTTTCTACCACCAACCAAATCAAGGGCTGTAGGTTTCGATGGTATAGGGGCTATATCCCACAACGAGCGAGCGTGAAAAGCCACCCCTAGCGAGCGAAGCGAGCAACATTCCCTACACAGGTCGGATTTCAACGGTTTTTTTCCTACCAACTCCAACAATTTATATCCCATCGCATCTATACATTCCACAGAGAGCGAGCGAAGCAAGCAACATTACCTACACATTTCAAATCACCCTTACTGATCCACCGTTTCCTATCATTCTACATGTCCCACTCGACAGTAAAGACTATCGGATCTATACAGCCACCGAGCCAGTGAAGCGATAGAGAAAACTAGACTATCTATTTATAATAATGAAACTCCGCGTGTTTGTCTGTCAGTTTGTCTGCCTATGCTATGCATGGCCGAACAACTGAGTGGGGGGTGTTTATGAGTGGGGGGATCTTCTTGGATGTTTCAGAAAGGGGGCATAAGCGATTTTAAAATTTTCTAATCCCACCCAAAACATGGGGTGGAGGGCGGGAAGGGGGTGGAGCCCCTTTTATGCGCTTTTTTTCCCCCAAGCCCTCGTTCTTCTACCACTGCCTCATTAAAATTTGATTGAGAACACTTCGTATGTCTGCGACAAAGTTACGTTACTGAACTCGTAGAACACGAGGGTGCCTTCCAAAGTGGCAAAACATACTGTCGAGTTTAGGCTACAAACTAAATTAACTTATACGAAAACAAGTATTTGGTTCAAGACTCAAAGCACAACTATGCTTTTTTGTTAGTAACACAATAACATAACTGTAACATATTACATACCTGTAACATAACTGTAACATATTACCTATACAACTTCCTAGAAATAATAATCACTGTAGTCATTCCCTTACATCACTCTCCCTCCCCACCGAGCTCTTGCAAGGAGCTAGATGATTTGCATACACCACTCGACGTTTTCCGCGAGGGATCCGAATGCGGAAAACCACGTCACTTATTGCCTTGATAATTTTACAGGGTTCTATCCACTCCAATTGAAGTTTGGGACAGAATCCAACTTGGCGGCGTGGCCAGTAATACCAAACTTTATCTCCTTCTGTAAATCGTGGAGCTCTGCTTCTGACATCATAGCGGACCTTGCTTTGATCTGCAACATGTTTTATTTGTTTTTGAGCCATGCCATGTAAGGTCGTTAACTTTTTTCGAAGCTCGTGGGCATAAGTCGACGCAAGGGTTCCCTCCTCTGGAATCTTACCCACCATAAGTGTAATGGCAGGGTCAACCGACGCCCCAGGTTGAGCTTTGCTGGTTAAAATCCAGTAGAAGAGTGTTCTGTGGCTCGATATGCCAAAAGTACATAAGGTAGCCATATATCCCAGTCTCGCTGATTTCCATCCACCATCTTGGCCAACATTTCCCATAAGGAACGGTTGAACCTCTCAACCAGTCTGTCACTCTGGGGTCTTCCAGGAGAAGTCCTTTTCTTATAAATTCTGAGCATTCTCATAACCTCCTTGAAAACTTCGGATTCAAACCCTGTGCCTTGATCAGAGTTCAGCTCTATTGGCACCCCAAAACGTGAAATAACTGTCTCTTCCAGTCCACGAGCCAATGTCTCAGCCTTGATGTCACTAGTTGGAAAAGCCTCTGGCCATTTTGTAAAATAGTCAATAAGCACCACCACATATCTATTCCCCTGCTCTGTCAGTGGTAGGGGCCCTATGATGTCCATTCCTACCCTCTCAAAATGGGTAACAGTTACATATGTCTGCATAGGAGCTCTAGTCTTGGTATTTCTTCTGCGCCTACAAACTTCACAATTTGCACAATGAACAGCTCCCTGAAGACCTGGCCAGTAGAACTTCATCCGTATCTCACTCAGTGTTCTCCTTTTCCCAAGGTGTCCCATGTTATGGGCTGCCATCAGAACTTCCTGCCGCCGGTATTGTGGCACAAGAACTTGCTCCACTGTCTCTGTTTCAGTTTCATTCCAGTCGTACAAGGACTCCGTTTGATATTTTCAGATTTCCAAACATTGCACAATAGCCTTTAGTTGTTGCACTAGTTTGGGAAATGTCATTCAAAGATGATCGTTTCCCTTCTTGGGTCCACTTGAGCACTGGAAGTTCTCGATCGGCTTGCTGAGATATGACCCACTGCTCTCCTTCTGACTCCACCCATACCCTTTGCACATCAATTGCAGCTGGATTTTCCTGTTCCAGTCGGGCACAATGTTGGCAGCCAGAATCAGTACATGGTCTTCTGAACAAGGCGTCATAAAACTGCGTAACCATTGCAAAGCAGCATGATCTGTTCTCACCAAGAACTCAGCACCACTCTGGAGACCATATGACTGAAAGTAACGCAGTGCTTTGACTAGGCTTAGCAATTATCTTCTGGTCACACAATAATTTCGTTCCTGCTTTGATAGACGCTTGCTGAAATAAGCAAGGACCCTCTTCTCCATATTGTACTTGGACAACACTGCACCTAGTGCTCGTTCACTAGCATCTGTGTCCAATATAAAGACAGCTCCTGGTATTGGATGGCCCAGCATAGTAGGATTCGTAAGTGCCTGCTTAATGTCATTAAATGCATCTTGACATTTCTTGTCCCATTTGAAATCACCAGAGACATCTTAAAGTTTGTACAAAGGCGCAATCCGATGAGCAAAGTTTGAGATGAAACATCGGTAGTACGAACAAAACCCCACAAAGGTTTCGCACCTCCTTGATAGTGGATGGTATAGGCAATTCAGCAACTTTAACTTTCTTCTGAGGGCCAGCAGCTATGCCTTGTCCAGATATAATGAACCCCAAGTAAGATACCTCTCTAGAAAACCAATGGCATTTCTGTGCGTTCAGCTTAACACCAGCCTTAAAAAAAAAAAGCAGGACTCTCATCAACCAAGCCAGATGCTCTATGAACTCAAAATTGTCCACTAGCACATCATCAAGGTACACCTTGACTCGACCTTGCTGAATCTCTTCTCGAAGGATATCGGTCATCGCTCGTTAAAACGTTGCGGGTGCATTGCACAATCCGAATGGCATAATTTAAAGTGCCAAAGGCCTCGAGGTCTGCAAAATGCAGTTTTCTCTCGGTCTGCCTCAGCCATTGGGATTTGCCAGTATCCGCTCTGAAGATCTAGAGTGGAAAATCAAAAACTCCCTGCAAGCCGGCTTGTTAATTCATCAACCTTTGGTAATGGGTCAGAATCCTTCCTTGTTATCGCATTCAGCTGGCGGTAGTCGATGCAGAATCGAGTGGAACCATCTTTCTTGGGAACTAATACAATAAGACTTGCCCAGGGGCTTCTTGATGGCTCAATCACCTCTATCTATTCCATTTCTTTTACTAACCGTTCAACTCCCTCTAACTTATGAGGTGCAATTCTTCGTGGAGGCTGACGAATGGGGGGGATGATATCCCACATTGATATGATGTTCACAACTATTGATACACCCTAGATCTTTACCAGATGACAAAATGACAAAAACAACAATTTCATTAAATTTCCCAAATTTCCTTCATATTATATTTCTTTGGTATATTTAAGATGGGAAAAACTAAATTTCATATCCCCATCACAAGCAGTTGCTTCATAAGCATCAACTAAAAACATCAAACATTTCAGGTCTTCCCCCAACCCCACCCACTGATTGACCCCTGTATGGTGATGAAAATGCACTAGACTTATTCAATAATATATGCAGATAACCTACCTAAAAGGTGAAAATTAAAAAAAAAAATTTACGAAACTGAATTTTCCAAAAAAGCCGAGCGGGCACTTACTGGAACCACCCGGGCTTCATTCTGAAGAAACTTTTTGTTTTAAAAATGTATTTTTTATCTTGAATTCGCAATTTCTCCATTAAAACACACAGGAAATTCGACGGAAATGTTTTCCAGTATGTAATTTGAGTGGCTGAATCCGATTTTGAAATCCGTTTTGCGCTAAGACACTTCGTTCACGGGATATACAAAATTTCATGAATTTCATAAAAATCTCCCCAAAACGCCCTTGGAAATTGTCCAAAATTCACCAAAATTAGTACCCTTGTATTTTTCGATGCGCTGAGTCCAAATTTGAAGTCCATTTTGCTTTCAGAAGCTGCGTTTGCTAGATTCCACAATTTCATGAAAATTCGAAAAATAATTCTTTACGCCATTTCTACAGAGTTTTTGAAGGGTACATACAAAATTTGGAGGTCCCAGCTTACATAGGTGCTTCGGAATAGTATAAAAAAGAATCCGACCATTTTGTATGAGACCCCTCTACAGCCCCTGGAATTTGATTAAAATTCATCAAAATGTGTTCTCGTAGATGAATTATGTCTTTGAATCCGAATTTGAAATCCGTTTTTTTTCTACGACTTTTAGTTCTTCGGATTTATTAAATTTCATGAATTTCATGAAAAACTCCCAAAATTCATCTTGGAAATTGTTCAAAATTCATCAACTTGTGTTACATTATGGAAATCAGGGCACTGAATCCGAATGTGTAATCTGTTTTGCTCAAGGACGCTCCTTTTACCGCATTTCTGAAATTTCATGAAAATCTCCCCAAAATGCCCCTGGAAATTGTTTTAAATTCATCAGAATGTGTTCTTGTAGGTAAATTGAGGCGCTGGATCTGAATTTGGAACCCGTTTTGTTATACGCCGTTCCATTCACCGGCAAGTGACAAAAACCACAATTTCATGAAATTTCCCAAATTTCCTTCATATTGTGTTTCTTTGTTCGATTTCACATGGGAAAAACTAAATCTTATATCCCCATCACAAGCAGGTGCTCCATAAGCAACAACTAAAAATATCAAACATTTCAGGTCTTCCCCCAACCCCACCCACTGATTGACCCCTGTATGGTGGGTGAAAATTAAAAAAAAAATTTACGAAAATGAATTTGCCAAAAAAGCCGAGCGGGCACTTACTGGAACTACTTGGGCTTCATTCTGAAGAAACTGTTTGTTTTAAAAAATTATTCTTTATCTTAAATTCGCAATTTCTCCATTAAAACACACAGGAAATTCGACGAAAATGCTTGACGGTATATATTTTGAGTCGCTGAATCCGATATTGAAATCCGTCTTGCGCTAGGACGCTTCGTTCACGGGATATACGAAATTTCATGAATTTCATAAAAATCTCCCCAAAACGCCCTAGGAAATTGTCTAAAATTCACCAAAATTAGTATCCTTATATTTTTCGATGCTCGATCTTCTATCCGTTGCCACATTAAAATTTGATCGAGAGCACTTCGTACGTCAGCGAGAAAATTGCGTTTCTGGATCAGTAGAACGCGATGGTGCCGTCAAAATTGCCGAAATATGATGTCTTGCTGGATAAATCAGCGACAGTAGGCGGGAAACGAACGGTCTTGGTTCGGGTTGGTCCTTAAATGTTCGTTGAAGTTCCAATTTGGTCACATGCGAGTTCAGATACATGAAATATTCTTTTCCGATTGTAGTGAACAATAAGTAGACAAGCTACATTTTGAGCTAACGCGCTCTTCCTGTTTCGTCGAAAGTTATGTAGGTCTGAAGTTTGATTTCGAACCTGTCTCTTGATTTAAAAGACACATCCAACAGAAAAATAGACGGTAAAAACGATAACCCTTCTACGCAGATGAAATAATGACATATCTTTATTAAACCTAATTAACTTTTTGTGGTTCCACATAGTTTTATAAGATTTAATTTGTTTGAAAGTAATTTCCTACTGAAAAAAACGTTTGCCAAGTTGGGTGGGCAGTATAACTTCCTCACATATTGTAACATGTACGAATAGAAAGGGAAAGGGATAGCCCTTCTTCGCAGATTAAATTATGGCCTACCTTTACAAAAATAGACGAAGAAAACAAATACGAGCAAACATTTAATATCCGACAGTTCTGTTAGTAAATGATCTTATAACTAAAATTTTGGTGGTTCCACATAAGGTGCCGCATTTGATAGTCATTTCCAACAGAAAAAAAGTCTGCCAAGTTGGGTGGGAGGTATAACTTCCTCACATAGAGAACGCACCGAATTATTATACAGCAGTCTGCAGTAAAAATAGTACTGATATGTTCTTAAAACTAAACTTTTCTTAGTTCCACATAATCTTTCGTGGTCTCTCTTGAAGAACATCAATGGAGGTGACGGGTGTGAAAGTAATTTCAAAAACAAAAAAAGTCTGTCATGTTGGGTGGGCAGTTTTGTAGCATAATACTAAAATGTTTGTGGTTCCACGTGATCTCTATGGCCGTCTTCGCAGATAAATGGGCTATCATAATTAAACCTAATAAACTTTTCGTGGAACCACATAAAAAACGCAGCAAATTATTACACAGCAATTTATTATTTTCGTTTTGCCCCTTTTATAAACTTTATTTACGTATTTTATTTTCATTATTTTAACATGGATATGTTTTTGGGCTGGGGTTCATTCTAAAATTTGCGTAACGACACCAAAATTTGTGATGACCTGGCACTTTAGATTATTATTAACTCGAAAAAGTGAAGGCTAGGAAAATCATAGTCGTCGGGTTTCAGAGTAGGAAAATCGTTCGCCACTTCTTGGAATGCTCCCATTTTATTACAACATCTCATGACCTCTAGGACATTGTAGTGTAAAGGAATGCTAATTTATTACTCCAAGTTATAAACTAATATTGTTTTGTAACCATAGTGGAATAATCTTGTGAAAGAAGGCCCTACATGGGTGGTATACAATTGAGTAGTAGGTACCAACTGGTAAGCAGTAGGTACTAGACATATCCATGATCTATTGTTTTTCCCATCAAGGGAGAAATTATGGATATGTTATGAGGATATTTTTTATTTCATTCCCTTGGGATTGTCTATAGAAAGGGTTTGTAAGTAATTTTCAAATGTTCCACCCCCACCTGAACCATGGGCTGTTGGTCTCGTTGGTATGGGGACTAACTATATCCAATCGCATCTATGCATCCCACTGAGAGCGAGCGAAGCGAGCAACATTCCCCACACATTTCAAATCACCCTTAGTGATACACCGTTTCCAATGATTCTACATGTCTCACTCAACAGTAAAGACCATGGGATCTATAATGCCATACCGAGCGTGTGTAGCGAGCGAGAGAACTAGGCTAGTATAATAATTTACCTCTTCACGTGCAGGACGCTAAAACATATCTCTTGGCTTATGATACGAAGACATTGGTTTCTGGTTAGTCCTGGAAAGAAGGTATACACTAAAGCTCATGACGCTCTGGATTCATTGAATAACTGGTTTTGGACAGTTACCTCACGCTAAATGCAAACAAAACTAAATACATTTAAGTAGGGAGTAAAAATTAAATCGTAGAAAATATGAATCATAATATGATATTAGTTTAGAAAAATCCGTTTGAAAAATTAGTTTATCCATCATGGATTACTGTTTAGAAAAATCGTGTTGTACATGTGCGACTTTGGAGAGAGCATTTACCTATCGTTATCTGGGTGTACATATTGATAATAAGTTAACGTGGTAATCACATTTAGACATTATACATGAAAAACTGAGTAGATTTTCGTTCTTGTTTTCTAATGTGAGGAATGTATTCAGAAATGATAAGCTTAGTCTTTCATATATTATTCTTTGGTACAATCAGTCTTACAATTAAACCGTTAAATATAATTCAAAGGTCTATTATGAAAATAATAATGAGAAAGCCACACCGATATCCGAACATCCAACTTTATGAAGAATTTAAAATACCTATTTACCCCTCATCAGTTATTTGTAAAATCACTTCTATCAGTGTTCCATCGGAATCCAGGCATGATAAATAGGAATGCTTGTGACCATGATTATGAAACAAGATTTAGATGGGAGGGAAATGTAGTTAACCCAAAGCCATCTATGACGCCAACCACGAGGAGCCCATCCTTTATTTTGTATATTTTGTACCGGTCTATCGACGGAAATTTGAGATCTCCGCAACTTCACTCCCGCGCTCTATGAAAAAATAATATAATGAAGGTGGGTCAAGCTTGGACACAGCAAACGTGAAGCTGTATTCAGTAGTACCTACACTGTATAAATTTAATCAGTATTAATTATTAACTATGTACATGATGATAGAGATTCATTTTAAAAGTATCTTAATTTTTGTAATTCTCCCATGTATAAGATGTGAATAGTTAGAAACTCAGCTCGAAACGAAGCTTGCTTGATATTTAAGGGCTATTGCCTTTCATCTAGCATTAGGTATATTGAGATATATTCCTTTTAATTATTGAAAGTGTTCTTTGTAAAAATTCAATAAAATAAATAAATATATAGAAATAAATATCATTCGAAAATTTAATTTTGTCACTCGTATTACCAAATTACTAAACAAATTTAAATAAATATATAAATTGAAATAAATATAACAAATTGAAATGAAAATAATCATGCAATATTGTTTTCCATGATTTATCGTGAAAATAGGAACTGGAAATATAGGGATCCTTGATAAATTTTGAACTACCTACTTTTTTAAACAGCTCGAAAGGGATTCTGTAGAACATACCTACCTCAATCTTTGCTTGAAAATATGACAATTCAAGGTACAAATTAATCACAATGGGCCAGCCAATTGGGGCATAATATTCCACAGGTACCTACTTACTTCTACTATAAAAACTTGGTAATATCACTACCGAATTTAGATTATTTAAATGCTCAAAAAATAGTATTTTTGTTACAAAATAACAAAATATATATAGTTTTTTTTTTTCCAAACCCTAGCTTAGGAGGCGCAGAGCCGATGTTGTCTACTTCCTCCATTGTCCAAGGTATATGAGTATATAGGCAGCTTACAGGCACTGCCCTCTGTTTTTCCAGTCATCCGCGTGGAGCGCATGTGTGTCAAATTTTTCGAGTCTGTCTACTAAGACCGAGAGCTTGATCAAAGCCGATTTCTCCAAGATTAATGCTTGCTGGGTGGATAGCAGATGTTATTTCAACTGTTAGCGTTGTGATTATGACTGATGGGGTTAAATTCCTCGAGATGTAGCGTATTTTATTTGGAGCGAGTGAAGGTTTTTGGAATCCGATTGTTGTGTCATCAAGAAGTGTTATGGGATTTTTCTACTAAGGTAAATGGCTCTCTCGGCCGAATTGCAATTCTGATTTGGAATAAGCACTAGGTATCTTCGAGCCTTGCCAGGGGACAAGCCCCCTCTGGACCCCATAATGGTTACTGCTTAGAAACTTCGTCTAAAATTCAAGAAACATGGAACATGCTTTAGCCCTGATTTTAAAAATGGACATTACTTTCCACTCTGTTGGAATGTTAAGAAAGTAATATGGACATTACTTCCACTCTGTTGGGATGTTGGGAAAGTAAAAATGGATATTACTTTCCAATCTATTGGGATGCTGGGTAAGTAAAAGTGGACATTACTTTCCAATCTGTTGGGATGTTGGAAAAGTAAAAATGGACAATACTTTCCACTCTGTTGGGATGTTAGGAAAGTAAAGGTGGACATAAGTTTCCACTCTGTTGGGATGTTGGGAAAGTAAAAATAGACATTACTTTCCACTCTGTTGGCACATTGGGAAAGTAAAAGTAGACAATACTTTCCACTCTGTTGAGATGTTGGAAAGTAAAAATGGACAATACTTTCCAATCTTTCGGGATGTTGCGTAAGTAAAAGTGGACATTACTTTCCAATCTGTTGGGATGTTGGAAAAGTAAAAATGGACAATACTTTTCCACTCTGTTGGGATGTTAGGAAAGTAAAGGTGGACATAAGTTTCCACTCTGTTGGGATGTTGGGAAAGTAAAAATAGACATTACTTTCCACTCTGTTGGGATATTGGGAAAGTAAAAGTAGACAATACTTTCCACTCTGTTGAGATGTTGGGAAAGTAAAAATGGACAATACTTTCCAATCTTTCGGGATGTTGGGTAAGTAAAAGTGGACATTACTTTCCAATCTGTTGGGATGTTGGAAAAGTAAAAATGGACAATACTTTCCACTCTGTTGGGATGTTGAAAAAGTAAAGGTGGACATAAGTTTCCACTCTGTTGGGATGTTGGGAAAGTAAAAATGGACATTACTTTCCACTCTGTTGGGATATTTGGAAAGGAAAAGTGGACAATACTTTCCACTCTGTTGAGATGTTGGGAAAGTAAAACTGGACAATACTTTCCACTCTGTTGGGATGTTGGGAAATTAAAAATGGACATTACTTTCCACTCTGTTGGGATGTTGGGAAAGTAAAAATGGACAATACTTTCCACTCTGTTGGGATGTTGGGAAAGTAAAGGTGGACATAAGTTTCCACTCTGTTGGGATGTTGGGAAAGTAAAAATGGACAATACTTTTCCACTCTGTTGGGATGTTAGGAAAGTAAAGGTGGACATAAGTTTTCCACTCTGTTGGGATGTTGGGAAAGTAAAAAATAGACATTACTTTCCACTCTGTTGGCACATTGGGAAAGTAAAAGTAGACAATACTTTCCACTCTGTTGAGATGTTGGGAAAAGTAAAAATGGACAATACTTTCCAATCTTTCGGGATGTTGCGTAAGTAAAATGTGGACATTACTTTCCAATCTGTTGGGATGTTGGAAAAGTAAAAATGGACAATACTTTCCACTCTGTTGGGATGTTAGGAAAGTAAAGGTGGACATAAGTTTCCACTCTGTTGGGATGTTGGGAAAGTAAAAATAGACATTACTTTCCACTCTGTTGGCATATTGGGAAAGTAAAAGTAGACAATACTTTCCACTCTGTTGAGATGTTGGGAAAGTAAAAATGGACAATACTTTCCAATCTTTCGGGATGTTTGCGTAAGTAAAAGTGGACATTACTTTCCAATCTGTTGGGATGTTGGAAAAGTAAAAATGGACAATACTTCTCCACTCTGTTGGGATGTTGAAAAAGTAAAGGTGGACATAAGTTTCCACTCTGTTGGGATGTTGGGAAAGTAAAAAAGGGACATTACTTTCCACTCTGTTGGGATATTTGGAAAGGAAAAGTGGACAATACTTTCCACTCTGTTGAGATGTTGGGAAAGTAAAACTGGACAATACTTTCCACTCTGTTGGGATGTTGGGAAATTAAAAATGGACATTACTTTCCACTCTGTTGGGATGTTGGGAAAGTAAAAATGGACAATACTTTCCACTCTGTTGGGATGTTGGGAAAGTAAAGGTGGACATAAGTTTCCACTCTGTTGGGATGTTGGGAAAGTAAAAATGGACAATACTTTCCACTCTGTTGGGATGTTGGGAAAGTAAAGGTGGACATAAGTTTCCACTCTGTTGAGATGTTGGAAAAGTAAAAATAGACATTACTTTCCACTCTGTTGGATGATTGGGAAAGTAAAAGTAGACAATACTTTCCACTCTGTTGAGATGTTGGGAAAGTAAAACTGGACAATACTTTCCACTCTGTTGGGATGTTGGTAAGTAAAAGTGGACATTACTTTCCACTCTGTTGGGATGTTGGGAAAGTAAAAATGGACAATACTTTCCACGATGTTGGGAAAGTAAAGGTGGACATAAGATTCCACTCTGTTGAGATGTTGGAAAAGTAAAAATGGACAATACTTTCCACTCTGTTGAGATGTTGGGAGAGTAAAGGTGGACATAAGTTTCCACTCTGTTCGGATGTTGGGAAAGTAAAAGTAGACATTACTTTCCACTCTTTTGGGATGTTGGGAAAGTAAAAAATCCCGAGCTACTCTCGTTCTGGCTACACGAGGGACGATCATGTTGATTTAGATGAATACGAAAGCGCAAGACAGAGAGGGACAACTTTGACGCCGCAATCCTGTAATCGGTGTTATTGTATAAAAAGACGGATGTTACAGAAGCGGTATTAGGGCACCTGTGCCCTAATACTGGATCTGTTAACCTGTGCCCGTAAGACTGTAAAAGTAGTTATATATAAATATATATATAATATATTATATATATATATATATATATATATATATATATATATATATATATATATATATATATATATATATATATATAATTATATATATTATAATATATTTATATATAGATATATATTGCAACATTTTGGCACCCATACAACATTGAAGTTAAGAGGCACCCTCCTTATCCGCTGGTGTATATATGTATTTTATGGCGTATATTGCTTCAAATGACCTCTAAAAACAGCAAGGTATACTTTTTATTTCATTTCAATGGTTATTTACTGAATCCCATAATGCTATACTTGTGGCACCATTCTTGAGAATTTCAAGTCACCGTCTATGTGGCAACCATAACAATATTGAAGTAATGTGGCACCCTCATTATTCCCTGGTGTATATGTATATAAATAAATATTCTAACATTGTGGCACCCATACAATATTGAAGTTAGGAGGCACCCTCATTATTCCCTGGTGTATATATTTATTTTATGGTGTATATTGATTCGAATGACATTTAAAAACAGCACAGCATATTTATTTATTTCATTTTAATGGTTATTTACTGAATCCCACAATGCTATACCTGTGGCAATCTTCCAGAAAATTTCATATCACCTATATTAGGTGTGCCAACCGAGATATAAAAATACAAATCACGGACTAAGTGGCGACCACTTTGATATCTGCGACGTTGCCAAACCACCTTCAGAAACAGCAGACAAATCAACCATTTTATAATAGCGGACAAACAAGAGCGAACCAAGAATTTCACAACTTCCATTGGTCTTCCTGGTTTCTGTTGAGGTAAACAAACTATGGTCAAAGATCCAGAGACTGAGCTTCAGGGAAGGAGAATGTTTAAATCTCGTAGACTTTTAGTTTTGCCAGCAGATTAGGTACCTAGATAATTTAATTTTGTAATTCTATATCTTCTTTTTTGTTAGTACAGGTACTAAACACGCTGAATGTGGATATTGAAAAAACCACAACCAGCAAGCAAAATTTTTAATAAGCTTTGAAAAGGCGTAGGTATTAAATGTGCTCCAATTTTCTCAACAAAATGTGAATTATTTTTCCCACAGAAATCGTTTTGGGTTTTATGAAACCTGGAATAAAAATTTATTTTCGTGGAGCTACAGCCAGTAAGTGAGGGGTCTTTTTATACCTTCCACAGTTACGGCCAGATATAAGCAACTTTCGTTGTTAAGAATGGCCCAGAACACCACGGAGATCACTCCGGAGGATTGACCAGTGCAGATTGTGTTGTTTCGAGTCGAAATGGGGGGGTATGTATCCCCTGATGATTTATACAAGAATTTCCCGTTTAAGAGTATAGGATAAGTGAAAACAGTCGCGAAAGTCGTGAAGCAGTTGGGGGGGATAACGGAATAGCACCTGAGTACAATACTATTAATCAATGTTATTTCTTGTGTCATTCACCATAATAATTATCACTTATCAACTCCCTACCTATCTAATAAACCGTCTTTATGCGTTTTTCAGAAAAACATTATCTCGTTTAAGAGAATCGTTATTTTTTACGCGGAACCATCGTTGTATCACCATATAGTACATTGGGTGCACAACTAAGTGCCGTCCTTCTCACCGGAGAGAAAGAGTTCATCCCCATCATTATGGCTCCAGATGTTTTCCATGGATCTCACAGGCATGTTTTTTACCTTGGTAATATGAACATTCCTCTTAAACGATGGAAATGGTAGCGCAACTACGAGGTCTCTCACCTATTACCCCAGCCCATCATTACACTTGCAATTTGTGTGTATTGCACAAAAGGTGAGAAGCAACAT
Organism: Adelphocoris suturalis; assembly: GCA_030762985.1. Lineage (NCBI taxonomy): Eukaryota > Metazoa > Arthropoda > Insecta > Hemiptera > Miridae > Adelphocoris > Adelphocoris suturalis. The sequence goes on along the minus strand of CM061043.1, from coordinate 37,018,737 downwards.
TCTCCTCCGTAACTTCAAGATGTCTAAAGAAATGGAAGTTTTAGTGGACAAAATCCTAACTTTTCAATTTGGAGTACACGACCTCATAACGAAAATGAAATAGTATATTTGTGGGTAGTTCTTGGTTGCTTAAGAACTAGTAGGTAACACTTAACCAGATATACGAAAGAAAATTTGTCTATACGTTTCGAGACAATCGTTTGAAATTCCAAAAACACGTTCTGACATTGTAAAAAAAATATTTCAGTTCCACCTTTGCCGAATTCCCATCAATACAATCGTCCGTAGAACGTGATCAGCAATTTCTAACCCACAGGGGCTCCTAGAAAATCATCAAATCTATGAAAAAAACTGGAAGACACAAATAAAATAAAATGAGCAGTTCTAAAATTCCAATTCTTATCCGACCTTAAATATCCATGCCCCTTTTGTAAGAAGCCCTATGGAGCGAGAAAATGTCCCAGTTTCAAGGTATCAAGGTCATGATTAACGTAGTCAAGTGACCCTTTTGTATGGTTAATGTAAAAGCCGTCTACCGGCTGCCCACAAACTCGAAAACTGTCCTTCACTGACCGTTTGCATGTATTGTAAACAGTTCCGCAACTTCCACCTTCAATATCATCCTGGACAAAAAAAAATGGAGATCGGCGTTTTTGACTTCGCTATCAGGATTCAAGTTGATAACTGACACACCGTTTCGATCCGAAATTTAAATCCGCATAACCATCGGAAGCAAAACTCATGGATCCCTCCAATTTCCCGTCTGGTTTGGATGCTAAGGACCAACCTCGATCGGGAGCATCTCCAACCTCATCTGCCCGTAATGCCAACATCTCCGGATGCAAAATCAGGCTCGACAAAGTTCATATATTTACTAAATTCTACGACGCACGATGTTATCTCCTTCAGCTAGATGACCGTGATCGCCCGAGGACAGGCGATATCAAAAGGAGGGACATCAAAGTACTTTTGAGACATTAAAAACTTAAAGAAGAGCATAGAGTTCTATGCTTGGTGTACTGTGGTCGAATGTGAATTACAAATTCATTTTAAACCCACCACAAACTCATAGGAATTATTTTGGCTGTTTCATCTAAATTGCTTTCAAGCATTAAACAGGTATTTCTTATGCCTACTGCAACATCCGCGTCACCTTCCACTTCCACCCTTATCAACTTCTTCACAACTGCGTGTAAATGCGGATGAGGACATGCACAACTAAAGGGAGGAGGCATCTACCGAGCATTTTGCTGGTTCGGGTGTTATCTTGTTGTCGATGCACCGGCCTAATTTTCCTCTTCGACACCGCCTCATCTTTTAATTCAGCCCATGTACAAGATATAGGTGCTAACCGTCAATGCCACTAGGAGCTCAGCTGAAAAGGGGAAACTGATCTATAGAAACGGACCAATTACTGAATTTGTTAGTATTCAATTGAGTTTGTATAAGATATGCACGTCTACTAGTCCAAAACCGATGGCGACAAGAAAAACAGATCTCAATTTGCGAAAATATGGCTTACAGCTAGAGGAGGAACCATATCGGCCCTTAACACTTTCATGCAGATGTGGTTGAAATATAAGAGTTTGAGCGCCCAGAAACGACTGTTTTGTTGATCGCTGAAACTGTGGCCCATCATACCAGGATATTGATAGGTTACGTGAATTCAAGTCTGCTACCTTAGTATCGCTAGGTCTTTGCTACGGACGCAGTCCAAAAACACAAATTTTGGGTCAGCAATCGACTTATTGGTAAATAAATGAAATATGAGTCAGATGTACATGTAGATGTACTGTAGTTATGCAAATCTGCTACTCGAATATCGCCGGTTCGCCAATGTAGACGTCGTTCAAAAACGCTGATTTGGAGATTTGGGTTCAAAAAGAAACTCGTAGGTATACATATTACTCAAATTACGGCCAATATTAATATTGGTTCGATAGGTAACTTAGAAATACACGTCTGCCATCGAAGCGTCACGGGCTTACTGGGGAAGATGAAGTCAAAACACTGTAAATCCTTGACACAAAGGTTTATTATTTTCCATTACAGATAACAAACCTGAGGCAGATTCCGTTGGTATCCCCCGGTCAAATACTGTGAATCTGATTGCGTACTATTAGAATGATATAATCAGTCGTTATTGTACTATATCTGATCTGATTTATATTTTGATTTGATTTTTAGCGCATTTCTTTTTACAAAAAGAAGAAAAAATAAGCTATTGTGATCGCTTTGTCCGTTGATGTATTTATGTATGTATGCATGTATGTCCTCTTAAAATCGTTTTAAATGCCACTTCCCGACGTCCGATTTTGATGAAACTTGGTATGGGTGTAATCTGTAACATTGTGGAAATGAAGATGTGCCAGGGGTTGATGACGACTAAGAGGTCATTGATCAGCTGATTGAGCTCCCAAGCCATTTTGTCTCTAATTCAACGCAGGAAACGTCTACTATTTCACGCGGATTTCCTTACATGAAAATACGCCATCATGTGTCTCATTTTGTGAGCACTGATCTACTTGTTTATTATATTTTTAATAACACAATCCCCTTCCCCCCAAAAAATCAAGGTCATGCCCTCACGACACAGGTACTGGTCCTGGGGGTTAGTATTACACGTCTCCTTCTCAAAAAATAGACGTCTATGTGACAGTACCTTCAAAAACCCACAGTACCAGCTTCGCCTTCAATTTTTTTTTTTTTTTCTTTTGGCAGTGTAATAATTTAAATAATTTATAGTATTGACATGGGTTTCCACAACTTCACTGCTCTCCAGTCTGTGTGTCTTATCAAATGAAAGTCGTAGGGCATCTAATTCTATATCTGAATTTTATATCACATGTCATTTTTTTTATTTCATTTTCATGTAAATACATGTAATGAAATTTCATCTCATATAATACATGTCATTTTATGACGGAAAATTCAAAATTGTCACTAGACCGCTCCTTCTCTAACACACGTGATAGTTTTCTAAAGAAATTATTATTTCGTAAAATTATATTTAGGTAATTCACTAATAATAAAATTAGCGAGACTAATTGAATTCTGTATTATAAGGATATTATAATTAAATGGCGTTTAAGATTGAGTAGTCATGCCAAAATTAACCTTATTTAGACGAACCACCTCAGGTGTACGACGGGAGTCGTGTGTGGACAATTTGTATTTTTTGTCATAAATGCGCTAAAAATAAATTAAATTTCCAATGTTTGGTACCCGTTAGTTACAAACTTAGACTATTTACGACTTTCATCTAATAAGTTTTTCAATTGGTGTGACAGCTTATGAGACTAAAGCTCTTAAAAAATCCAAACAGTGAAACATTTCACCCAAATTGAAAAAAGTGCCGTTTTTTACAAGCGGTTGCATGATTTCTCATATTTCAAATTTTAATAGGTTATTCTACGTTCAACTGCCGTGAATATTAGTAATAGATGTTTCCTTGCTAACTAGCTTAGTTTTGGCGTAAGATCAAAAATATAGAAAACAGTTCGAAAGTTGCGATGTTTTTTCGCAATAGCTTAGGTCGCCCAAGTAACTGGAATAAGCACACTCGGGTTTTTACTATACATGTTGACTCTAAAACTACGAAAATCGAAACAATCCGACCTTATGTTGAATGTCGCATTTGGATTTATTATTTTCAATAATGAACCTTTGTATTTTGAAGATAAATCAACTTTTTTTCTCCTCTATTTACTAGACAATTTACTAGTAATGTGACATTTTCGGTTTTTTAAACATTATTATTACCTATACAATCATTTATTTATTTATAATTTTCATCACCATTTATCACATTCATTTGAAATTCCCAAATCTCGAGAAAAATAGGCAAGGAGACTAATAATTCCATACCACTTGACTATGAGAAACAAAAGAAATTGAATCTCAACTCAAACTCAAATATTCATAAGGCATTCATAAGACTTCAGATGTATAGATCCTGTAAAGTTAAGTTGGATCACATCCATCGAACTATAGGTATATCGAGGTATGTCGAATTATAGGTAGGTATCAACACATAATTGAAGAAATAGTAAGAGCAGCTATGATCAAGTAGCACTGCACAGGTACCTACATACCGACATTTCTTAAAGTATTGTTATACATTTTAGTAACATTTTAACATTTTATTTATATTATTCTTTTCCCAAAATTTGAGGAATTGAAACATTATTTGGAAGCACTGACACAGTACAAAGCATGAAACGTCACTTGTCCGATAAGTGCAATCGACCGTTCCATCACACATTCCTTTGCACAAACAAGACGGTATGGAGTCTTTGGGCATTGTTGATTTCGTCACGAAACGAGGTGATAAATTGCCGTTTTTGATTTACTATTTATTCAAAAGCGGCAGGATCCAATTTTGAGTATAGTCCCAACTGCCAACACAAAAACGTGTTATTTTTAATACATCACTTTACATTAATTTCTCTTCTCATGTTCACAGAATAGCTTTTGTTTTTGACTGGTACGATGAATTGTCCATAAAATATTTTGAGTTCAAATTATGAACGAAAGGCTACGAAAGTGAATAAGTAAAAATAGTAAACACACGTAGAAAATCCCTAAAATCATTAGTTAGCGAGTGAACAGAACTTGACCCGGTGAATCGTGACAGTTAGTACCTACTCGGAAACCAGGGACAAAGTGAAAAGTCACGGATCCAAGGGTCTATCGTTAAATATCAAAACCACGAGTGATTGGCTGCAACATCGTTACTGAAAGCTTATGCCGCACAGCTGACACCTTTTTTTAATATTTTAGCCACGAAAACAAATGTAAATTTGGAATTTTTATCCATTTTATCATCAAGGAATATCATAATTTATAAAGAACTTTTTAAATTTATGTTAAATTGTAGTATTAATATATGGAAGAAAATTGTTTTACTTACTACAAGCCTTGAATTGTAAATAAAAATATGTATGGCTGATATACAGAACGTAATGCCAAATAAATAAAATTTAAAAAAAAAAAAAAAAAAAAAAGTACCAGAAAACCAAAAATTCAAACCCCAAAATCAAAGCGGTGCATCTCCAAAAACGGCGCATGAATTGAGAATGTATCGGTTACAACATTTTTTGACGTTCGATTATGACCCAAGCACAACGATAGGTGGGTTCAAAAAAAAAAAAAAAAAAAAAAGTTTTTGGATTTCTTGTCCCCAGAATCGAAATTTCACCGAAAATACTGTCCCCTGGGTAAAGGAATTGTACTAGAAACATGCTATTATGGTCGGACAATATGCTTTGCATGTTTTCTGAACATGATTCCCGTTTTTTTACTATACTTTTTCCGCCGATGATTGCTTCGTTTATCGGCCATAAATCTCAAATATAATAGTAGGGTAATAGACAAATTCACCCTAATTTCACCGGAAATTATGTCGCGTTGATATATTTAAGGTTCTGAAATACCTGGTGCCGATAAAATTTGGTATTTTTCCAGGATACTCGTACAAACCGTTGGTAATTGGCAAGGACTTGAACCGGCATTGTACTTATTCGCTTAACGACCCCGATACCATTGTACAAGCTTTTACACACGTGACCGATACCGCTGACAATAGGTAACCCTACGCTCAAACGATCCAATCACAGTTCAGACAATTCAAAACTTCGAATTTGACACCCGGAAACCGATGGAACTAAGGAATTTTACAGAAAAAAGCAGCGCTCTGGGGACAAGAAACCCCAAAACTTTTTTTTTTTTTTTTTTTTTTTTTTTTGAACCACCCTATCGTTGTGCTTGGGTCATAATCGAACGTCAAAAAATGTTGTAACCGATACATTCTCAATTCATGCGCCGTTTTTGGAGATGCACCGCTTTGATTTTGGGGTTTGAATTTTTGGTTT